>CANXYC011819699.1:0-68334 GCA_948193065.1 Aleurites moluccanus
TAAAATTGAGAGTATTTTCTCACAAAATTTATATTAAACAAAATCTGAAATCCTTTCAATACAGAGTTTAGCTAAGTATTTATAGTGACTTAACTATATGAAAATTCTAATTTAAATTTCCTAGTTAAGAATAAACTTCTTAAACCAGGGCAAATTTCCTAAATAAGAATAAGCTTCTAAATAAGATAAAAATAAAACCTAAATTAATTTTGGGGTATAAACTAATACAAAACATGCCTAAAACTCACTAATATACTTAATTTTAATATAATTATACAACCCATAAATATATTATACTAAAACTAATTAGATAAAGATTGATCAAAATCTAATATGTACAGGACCCTATTTGGGATCATATCACTTCAACTAAATGGGGATATAGTTAATGGCTTGGGATAACTGATGTTTGAACTCATAGCTTGCAAAATAAGGAAATATCCAAGTATCACCATTACCAAATTAGTGTTTGCATTTCCAAGCATGAAATTTCTTTGATTTCAAAAATGTCCAAATTCCTCGGTAGGAAAAGACCATATTTCATAATTTACTGCCCAAGAAGAATCCATAGCAATCTAATGCAAGAGCAGTAATATCAGTTTATTAGTCATTGAATTTTCTCTCTATCTGCTGCTAATTTATAAGAAGAAACCAACCTTTGTAAGAGATGCCATCATCACTATCAACATGTATAATTGGCGGAGCATATGAAGGACCATTAGGGCAAGGTGTCAAATGAGATGATGACTTTGCTGAAGAATCTGCAGCTTTTTCCTGAGAAATAGATGCCCATTTCTACTTCAATTTTGTAAAGATATACATAAAGAGAGAGAGAGTAAATATAGTAAAATAAGAGCAGAAATATTTTATCAAATGTGGTATTATATTTCAGGGAGAGGGCATGGGGCCAGAAACTTTCCATAAAAAGAATGCTAACTGGTCTATCACCTACCCAAGCAAAATTAAAATAGAATGAACTCATTTAGACGAACTGAGCATGGTGTCTTTCTATGCTTATAATCCCAAAAGGCACATATACTATATTAGAGAATCACTGTCCATGTCAGATATTTCAAAGGCTAACAATTTTCCAATAGTCAATCTCTAGGTACATCTAGAATTTTACAACAAACTTTTGCTGGGTTATTTTACTCCCAGGCACCAAATAGGCATATATTGGACTAGAAAGGGCTCCAACTACATAAGATGCAATTAAACTATTAATAATTGCTTTTAGCTAACTATCACTCCTGGAATTTTTTTATTTTCCTTTGAATATCTTTTTTTATTCTTGATGATTACTAAAGCTTCCCGAGGACTTTTTATTCTTATTCATCTACATGATATTTCTATTTTTAAAATGAGTTAGTTGAACTTGAAAATTCACTCATTGAAATTGAAAATAAGTAAAAAATGGAAAAAAAAGTTAAAAGAATCACGCAACTGATAATTTCAGCAAGTCAGCAAGTTCATATACACATAATTCTAATGATATGTAAATAATTAATGTTCCTAACATATTCAATTGCTAGAAAATTGCCTCTACTTATGAAAATATCTGCAGCAGTTACAGTTGTATTAGTGTTTTAGTTTTGAAAAATTTTCACATGAACATAGCTGTAGATTGCTTCATCCATGTCAGCATTTCCTAGCTAATTCCATGTCAGCATTTCCTAGCTAGTTACATACACCAAGAAACATAATTTGAAGCCAGATCATACCTTTCTGTCCTTATTTTTCCTAGCAGAATGATCCTCTTTTCTTCGCTTACCATTTTCCTTTTTCTGGAAAGTAAGATATAGCCCATTAGAGTGCTTAATATATATAATATATTTGAATCAGCATGTGTGATACACGCATATGCATCTCCAGGATATTGAACAAACAAAAATAATACAGTATACATGCAGTTTGCAGTTACTCCTTCAAAATAAGAAGTTCAAATCTTTCACAGGTAAATTCAATATAGAAAATAAAGGAAGTGAAAAAAATAAAGATAAGAACAGTAAATCCTTCAAGAGTAGACTCCAAAACAAAATGTGTCTCTGGTTGAAAAACAAATATCAACCAAGCATGTGAAATTCAATGAAAAACCTTCCCACATGGTCATATGCTTGGACCAAAATCATGATAATAATATTTTTAATATACTAATCATCAAACTATAAAGGCCTTATCTTTACCCTGTAATCTTACCATTTGTTACCACTAAAACCAAATTCTGGGCACTACCATTAGCCTGCACTTCCATTCTATATTTTGAAGAAAGCTAGTGTGGTTAAAAGTTACACCTTGGACCATAACATACTGTATCAGACGCATATTTGAATTTTGCATCTAAATAGACATTATACATTGAGAATCTTGTCTGATAAAAATGGTTCCTCAATGGTCTAGTATTAAAATCTATTTAAGACATGAAATGGTTACACTCATGCAATTCTAGTCTCTCTCACTCCTTTACAACAAAACATCATCTTACACAAATGTGCTGATTTTAATATATTTAAAATTTTTTTTTCTTTGGTATTGTTTTTGTATGGTATCATGGACCATCATTCACACAACATACAAAGTGCATCTCTCTAATCCGGTCACAGGCAGACCAATCTAATTAGAACTAGGCGATTAATGAAAAAGGACAATACCTACATACCCTGTTTAAACAAAGTGGGACTAAACCCACTTGCCAAATGGGCTAACCCTTGGCTTAATACTTAATTAGTTATCAATTTTCTGAGCTCCCAACCCATCCATAAGACCTTCATTCTTCTTAATAGTATTACTCCTCACCCTACCATACCATGTGACACGAAATACATAGCCTCATATCATAGTATCTCTTCCAAGAACGAATCCAATAAAGAATCTCCACAAACTCACCAAGGAGAAGCTTTTCCAGTTTGCAAGACGATTAATTAGCTAATTACTGATTTCCAACTAATATCTATCCTAAAAAGAAAAAGAGAAGTTAAAATAATCAGCAACTAAAAGATAAAGCAAAGCACTTACAGTCATCCATCTGCAACGTAGTGCCACATCACGAACTGTTTTGTCCTTTAACTGGAGAGCAATCTTAGCATACCGTTGAACGATTGATTCTGATGCATACCTGAAAAATCAAAATTTAAAAAATTGGGTCACAAATTAAACATTAGATGCTTTTATACACAAGAAAAACTAAAATTGCCACATTTAGGGAAAACAAAATCACCAAACATTCATTTATTAATCCAAATGAAATCAACAGGAAATCACTAATTTCTGCAATCAAACAATAGCATATGTATATATATGTATATAGAGAGAGAGAGGAGGAGAGAAAGAGGCTTACTTGGCGAGAAACTCTTCGAGAAGCGACTGCTCATCGGCGGTCCATTCAACGGAAATCCCAGGACAGTGTCTCAAGGCGGCTTCAGTCTGCGAATTATCAGCAGCGGAATTATTACCACCCCCGTTTTTGGTCGAATTTACAGAAACGCCATTCGCCGCGGTGGACGACGGAACTTTCTGAGCTGAGGCTCCTTCTTGATTATTCCCTGACGGATTCGCACTTGCAGCCATGGCCAACACCGAAAAACAGAACCAAACTTTTTCAGAGAGAGACCAATTTTTTAAAGGATAAATTACTTTTTAATCCTTAAAATTTAAACTAATAACACTTATATCTTTATTTTTTTTAATAATTAACTAATTAATCACTACTTTGATTTTACTAAACACTTTAAGCTTTTCATTCATTTTATATCACATTTTCACTAAATTTTTAATAAAATAATCAAAATATTCTTGTTTCTTTATTGCCCAATTTTCTTTTTTTAAATAAATTACTTTATTCTTTAAAATTTTATCTAATTAATATCTTACTTTTTAAATTTAATTAAAACAAAAAGTACATATGAATATTTTTTTCATGGAATATTCATACAAATTTTTTATTTTTATATTTAATTTAAAATTAAAATAAATAAAATTATTTTTAGTTAATTATTTAATTTATTTTCTTTTTTATATTGAATTTAAAAATTTAAAAATAAAATTACTTTTATTTATTGAAAATTACTTTTTATATATTCAATTAAAGAATTACTTTTTATATATTTAATTAAAATAATTATTTTTGAGTATTTTTATTTAAAATTAAAATAATTTTTTAAGTATTTTAATTAAATTTAAAATAACTAAAATAATTTATTTTTTTCTCTTATTTTTTATATATATACATGGTTCTTTTTTAATTTTAGTTAGATATACAAAAAAAAAAATTATTTTGATTAAATATATAAAAAATAATTATTTTAATTAAACATACAAAGGGTAATTTTTAATAGATGATAAATAATTTTATTTATTTTGATTTTAAATTAAATATAAAAAAGAAAATAAATTTTAAATAAGTAAATTGAAAAAATATTTTTAATTAAAATTATTTATTATAAAATTATTTATTTTAATATTAATATTAATTAAATAAATTAAAATATTCATCAATTTTGAGTAAATAAAAAATAAAAAATTAATATTTAATCCCTATAATTTAGCAAAATTAACACTTACATTCTTTTATTTTAAAAAACTAATTAATTTATATCTAAATACCCTTTATTTTCCCTTAAATTTTTGCATTTTACCACTATTTTTTCCTACTCATTTTGATTCTTGGTGTTTCTACTTTGGGGATAATTTCAATTATGCTATTTCTTTCTAACTAATTAAACAAAGTTTACTTAAAGAAACTGCCCACCTGATCCTTCAACTCAGCCCAACTCGCTCCTTTGTCACTTAAACTTCCCTTATCTATTTCTTTAACATGCGCCGTAAAAATATTCAACCCAATGATTTTACTTTTTCTTGTGCGTTTAAAGTGTCTGCTTTGCTTCGATCACTCTTAGTAGGAAGGCAAGTTCATGTTATTGCAATGAAGTATGGGTAAATCAACGATGTTTATGTTGGGCGCAACGGCTGTGGATGAGTTTGAAATAAGATAAGGGTCATTTAGGTATTATAATATATTATAATATAAAAATTATTTTCTTTTTCTTTTTTAAATTTTTAACAGAAAAATGGAGAAAATGACTAATATTAATGAAAAAATCATACGTTATGAACTAATTAATTAATTTTTTAAAATAAAAAGATATAAATATTAATTTCATTAAATTTTAGGAATTAATTTACCCAAAAAAAAAAAGAAGTAAAAATCTAGATAATGAAAAGATTGACATTTTAATCATTTTACTATGTTTTCTTTTTCTTTTTCTTTTTTTAATGAAAAAATGAAAAATTTATATTAAAAAACTAAAATGTCTAACAGAATCAAAGTACTGTAATTAATTAGTTAATTTTTTGAAAAGCAGGAATACAAGTATTTATCAGATTAAATTTTAAGAGCTAAAAAATAATTTATCTTTTTTAAAAAAATTCATAGATAAGTAAATTTTTTTATATATTATTAGTATTAGTATTTAAAAAATGATTAATTACTATTTAGTCTCTAAAACTTATTAAAATTAATAAAGTAATTCTTATATTTTGAGAAACTCATTATTTCGTCATTATTTTTTAATTCACTGAATAAATTGGTCATTTTGTTTATTTTCATCGTTAAATACCTATAAAATTATCAAAATATCATTCACTTATCATAAAATTTTCCAAATCAATCATACCAAAAAAATGATTAATTCGTTAATTTTAACAAATCGGAAGAACTAAATAATAATTAACTTTAAATTTTCATCTCACCTTTTATGCTCTACCAAACAATTTCATTGCTCCCTTTACTCTTTGCCAAACAAAAACTTTAATAAATACACACAAAATTATAACAAAATCCCAATTTTTTTTTTTCATTTCTTTATTTTTCAACAAAAATAAAGATAAAGAGAGGGTCAACACACCTCAGTCATCTTCAATTTCTCCCGCTAATTCTTGCTCATTCATCATTTTCATATCTGTCAAAGTCTCAATAGAAGACAAAGACTAGATTTGCTCAAAGACTAGATTTGCTCATCCACCACCAAAACGACAACTCCGCCATCACATTTCTCGCCATCCTCTTCGGCAACTTTCACAAAACATACTAAACCTATGTAAAAATTAGAACAAAAACACAAATCAAACGAATTAAAAACAACCCAGATTAGCAACTCCTCTTCTTCATTATTGGGATTTGAGACTTATTTATTAATTAATGTATGAGTTTTGTGAAGAATAAAATATTTAGGGTATTTTTGGTACCAAAATATTAAATTTAATATTAAAATATTATTTTCAAGTTTGACTAACATTTTTTTTTTGTTGAAAAACTATATAGAAAAACTAGTTATTATGACAAAATTAAAAGACAAAGATAAAATAATGAGTTTCTCAAAATATATAAATCATTTCGTTCATTCCGACAAATCTTATGAATTAAATAATAATTAATCCTTATAAAAATTAAACAAAATTACATTAAACTATTTTTACAAGTAAATATGTTTTATTTGTAAATAAACAATTAGTGTGAGTATTATTATTATTATTATGGTTTTTTAATGAGTGCAAGTACATTAATTTAAAAAAAATTAAATAAATAAAAAGTAAAAATTATGTTTTATTAATAATTATAAAAAAATATAACTCTATAAAAAATTTTATTTTTTATATAAATAAAAATTAATTATAAATTTATTCATATGAACATCTTTTATTTAGAGACATATAATATAATTTTGAAGTATTACTATTATAAGAACAAAATAATTTAGAATGAAAATAAAAAAATTCATATAATCGATCATAATTAATTTTAAAATTTAACGTTAAATTAAATTAAGTTGAGTTTATATTTTTTATTTACACAATACATTAAAATGAAAAATAATATAAAATACATCATAATATATTTTAATATAAACTATACCTTGAAAAGTGATTTAATATATTAGCTGGTATATAAGATTTGTATTCAATAGAAAGCTACTAATAAAAAAAAATAACTACTTTATTATTCGTTTTTATTTTAAAGTTCGTGAAAATTTGTTGACAAAAGAAAAATGAGATTTATATCATTAATATTTTAGATATTTTGCAGTCTCTGTCACTAACAACGTCAATGAATAATAATGTCACGTTGATTTGTAAAAAATGGACTCCATTTTTTATTTTTTTAAATATGAAATAATGTCACTGTGGATTACCCAAGTGAAAATTCAATTATTTTTTTTAAATTATAAAATAAAAAAAAAAAAGAAGAAAAATTAACAAGATAAATAATAATTTTTTTATTATTTATTTTAGAATAATTAAATAAATTCAAGAACACAAATAACGTAAACCCAGAAAATCACCAAATTCAAGAACACAAAGAACATAAATCTAGAAAATCAACAAATAATTAAATCAAACCCATCTCCACCCCCGATCATTCTTCATCAACCTCGATCATCCAATTGCCAAACACACAAACCCACATTTTTCTCTCTGATGCGCCTACCTTTCTTCACTCCAAACCCAATCAAAACCCCAATATTACATTTCTTCAACTCGCTCCAATCCAACTCTATCAACTCGTTCTCAACTCGAAGAATCTCATCAGAAGCTACGTCTAATTCAATTGTTTTAGTACGGATAATAGACATCAAAGGAGAAATTATGGTCTCCAAGTATGGATCCACTAACTGCCCCTCTTGCTGATACTTATCCAACTGAAACATCACAATAGATCCAAACAATGATAAGAGATTTCATATAATAATTTATTAATCATGCAATAGGTAATTTAGAGAAAGAGAAGTGAAAGGTCAATAGATCGAATCTTGTTGACGGAGGAGGAATCGGAGACGCGGCCATTAGAAACGATGTCGTCGAAGAGAGACTTGACGAGCTTCCATTCCTGCAAAAAGTACTTCTGCAAAACCCTTTCCTTGCAATCAAGCTCGTCAGCTTGATGATAATGATGATAATCTGATGCTATTTGTGATAAAATTGTTAAATTGGGTTGATGATGAGCATATGAGCTTACGGTGATTTTGATAAAATTGTTTTTGATTGGATTTGAGAAGTCTTTGATTGTATTGAATTTGAAAAAAATTGGAATTTTCTTAAATTGTTAAATATTTTTAATTTTTTTAATAAAAATTAAAAATTTGTTATAGTTTTTTTATTTTATATTTAAAAAAAAAAAATTGAATTTTTTGTCAAAAAAATATTTTCACACAACTTAAAATAAAGTGAAATTACTCTGAAATTTTTATATTTTGTAATATTATACTAATTTTTTTTTATATTTTTAAAATTATACTAAAAAATTTATATATTTTAATTTCGTTATACTGCAAGGTCCTTTTATTTATTTTTATCCCGTTTTCTGTTAATCAATAACATAAAAGTTAAAATTTGACTAAAAAATTTTATTTATTACTCAAAATACCCCTCATTTTCATATTCTAACCAATTCATTAAAATTACTTTTCCTTTCTTCTTCTTCTTCTTCTTATCTAACCCATTTTAATTACAGTATAAAAGACAATATTAAGCCAAAATTGAATTATTTTACGGTGGAAATGGAGAGAGATTTGAAGGAACTGAAAGAGTTTCCTCAGTACATTTCTGGTGAGATTCCGATGAAGGACTTGATAAGGAAATCAAATTTTCTCAAAATATTTAATTTTCGAAAATAATTTGTCCTTCACACTATACGAAAGTAGATATGTGTATTTGTTTATCTCTTCTATGCCAATGCTTTGGATGAAATATAAGGTGGGTCGTAGCCGGTATTTGACTCTGAAAACGAGTAATTTGGGTCGTCGATTGATTACTCACTTAATATCGGAGTCGTTAACACGAGCTTCCCGTAGAAGGAAAGTGAAAATGAGCATAATGGTGGCATTAAAGGTAAGAATTTATGGGCTCATGGAAATAATTCAGCGAAATTTGATGGTTGTGAAGTTCATAGAGGTAAAGAAATCGACAATCAATTTTATTTCTGAGAGGGTGGCTGAAAGAATAATCGGACGGTTGTGGTTAACAAGGGAAAATATATTAAGGCCTATCAAATCTAGGTAAAACATTTTTTCTTGAAAATCGGCATTAGGCGGTGTTGATGGTAGTGGAGGAGAAGGGTTATTAAGGAGTTCATAAATGGGATTTGTTACAGTCTATTCCTTGGAGCTGATTCCATAGAGGGAAGAATGGCGGTGATAGGAGCACCGTTGATAACTTGCAGTTCACTGTGTTTTCCCTTTTTCTTATTTACATTGTGGTCTAACTCTCTTCCATGATTTCAATTCCCTCACCTTCCTCTTAACTTATTTGAAAACCCTTAAGATGGCATTTGGGTTTCCTGCGACCTTTGATTCCCCTCATGGAATTGCTTTTCCCAACCATTGCCTCCTCTCTTATACTGCTCGCGCAAATAAAAATTCTTAAATTCAGATTCAATTGTGAATCAAAAATTCGATTACTTTTCACTACGTTTAAGTTTCTAATTATTAATCATACTTCTTGCTTTTTTAATTGTATTGAGCTTTAAATTTAATAATGCCTCAACGATTTGAATATCACTGCAAAACGAATCAAATTATAGCTTTTACTCCAGTTGCTGTTTTTGCTGTATAAGATGATAGTGGCGAAAATTTTTAATATGCTTGAAAGTGATAGTATTTGAATAAAAATTAGAATGTAAATAAATGGTATTATAAATTTTTTATATTGATTTAAATGATTTTTAATAGATGGATCTCAAATTTAACGAAATTAAAATACATGAACTTTATAATATAATTTTAAAAATATAAATTTTTTTTAATATAATATGATAAAATATAAAAATCTTAAAGTAATTACTGGTAAAATAAAACTGTCTGAACTTTAGGATTCTTTTTTACTTAAAAAAAAAAAAAAAAATTAAATTAAATGTCCATGGGCTGTTGTTATGGTCTTGTTGACATCAGAGGTCAAAGTCAGAATTACCGAGTTCAGAAAAAAAAAAAAAAAAAAAAAACGCGGGGGGCGAAAGGCTTAGGATATAAATGAAACATCGACACATTCATTTCTATGATTTCTTATTTTGATCGCATCACATTTCTCTCTGTGAGGTGGGGGCGGAGATAAACGAAGCCCATAAATTTTCATTGCGTATGGATTCCAATTCTCAACAAACAGGTTTCTATCAATTTCTGTGTTGCTAGAGATTTAGACTTTTGATTTATTTTATTTGATTTTACTTGCTGGAGATTCAGTTTTTTTTTTTTTAATTTCAATTTTACGTATGATGATGTCCTTCTTAGGGTTTCTCTGTATATTGGGTGCTACAGTTCTGGACTCGATTCTTCCGTTGAATATCATTTAAGTTTTTTTTTTTTTTTTTTTCTTCTCTCACTTGCTTGTATTTTTCTTCGGAACCCATCTGAGAATTCTTGTTTTCTGATTTTGGCCATGAAAATTGGGAAATTCTTATTGATGGGTGTTCTAGATCTCACTTCCGCTATTTGATTGTTTTATTCTTAGAAAAACGGAGAATCTGGCTTTTCTGATTATTGGCATTGTTTGTTGTATAATCTCTTGTAATACTTATTTTTATCATTGCAGGTAGTGGTCCTCCTGCTAAACCTTGGGAACAAGCTGGAGCCTCATCTTCTGGCCCTGCGCCTTTTAAACCACCCTCACCTGGCAGCACCAGTGATGTAGTTGAGGCATCTGGAACAGCAAGACCGGGTGAAATTGTTTCAGCTGCTGATAGGAATACTGCTGCGAATAGAAATTCTCTTGGTAGACCTGTACCAACTAGGCCGTGGGAGCAGCAAACATATGGGAGCACATATGGAGGTATCTATTGATCTCTTTAAATGTGTTTACTATATGTTGCCATGTATCTGAGCGTGCTTATATTCTTTAGCTAACTATTTACCTCGAAAGAAACTAATTGGCCTCTGCTCTTTTCTAATGCAATGGGAACTAGCCATAAGAATATCTTTGAGTACAGTGTTCAGTAAATGAAAATGCACAAAACCATGAGAGTTACAGCCTTGTTGGAATCAGTGTTGTTTTGCAGCTTTTTTGTTGCACGTTTTTATGTTTTTTGCTTGGAGCTTATCATTCTCTATGTGCAATGTAGGCTATGGCTCTGGACTAAATTATAATTCTGGATACAGTTCTCGATTGTATGGTTCTTCATATGGTGGATTTGGAGGGTCTTATGGGGGTGGATTGTATGGAAACAACATGTATAGAGGAGGTTATGGCGGGATGTATGGAGGCGGCATGTATGGTGGAGGAATGTCCAATGGTGGTTTTGGTGGTCCAATGGGTGGTTATGGAATGGGCATGGGTCCTTATGGTGATCAAGATCCAAATAATCCCCATGGCGCTCCATCATCTCCTCCTGGCTTTTGGATTTCTTTCCTTCGAGTGGTAAGGAATTTCTCCACTTTTTTTTTTGGCATTCTATGTTACTTCTTGGTTCTCGCATCATTACTCCTACCTTTGGTAGTGATGGGTTGCTCAACTTTATCTGCTATGGAGATCCTTCATATTTTTTATGAAGGAAATTTCAATGAACGGTTGATATCATATAGCTAATAAAATAGTCTCTTATTCTCGTTTCTTGTGACAGACGTGCATTTATGAGCATTTCTTCTGAGAAAAGTTACTTATCATTCCTAGGTCTTCGGTTTTTGTATATTCTCTTGTTACTAAGGACTTGTAAGCAGCATCTGACAAAATGTGTATCCTTGGCTATGGACTGTGATTATCTGGTAAAACTAAAAGCTATTAAGATTAAAGGAAAGAACATGTCAATTTGACAGGAAGAAACCAGGCAGAAAACACTTATTTACAGGAATGTAGAATATTTGAATGAGAATCAATCCATGGACAATGACTGGAGTTTGATCATTTCAAGCATGTTTTTCATTGTATCTTGATGTGCTGTTGCTCTCTTTCAAGTTGCCAAATTTTTGTCCTCCCAAACTACATGGAATAACGGAGTAAAATTTTTGAAAAAACTAAATTCGACAATCAATTTGGATATATTGTTTAATTTGCTATCCCAGCTAGTGGCAGTAAAACTTTCACTGAATAAATAATGTTTTAGCAGTATGGAATAGTATATTTGATAAGGTTTTATGCATGCTCTGATCCCTAGTTTTCCAGTTTCTTTGAATATAGAAAATTTCTTCCAGAATCATCTAATCGACCTTGGAATTTGATAGTTTTGAGCACCATCTTTATGATATCTTGATGTGCTGTTCATTGTCCCAGACTATTCAGGATGAAGGGGCATCCTTTTTGGGCTCGGAAAAAAACACCTAAATGCAATGTTCAATCCAGATGTGTTGTTTAATTTGCTACCGGAACTAATAATAAAGATTTGTTTTATGTAATATCATTTTTACAACCTGCGAAGGTAAATTTGTAATTGTTTGGTGTGCAATGATGGCAGATGCAAGGTGTTGTGAACTTTTTTGGCCGGATATCAATTCTGATAGACCAGAACACCCAGGCATTTCACATGTTCATGACTGCATTGCTTCAGGTTCTGCTCTTTTCAAATAGTGTTCTGCTTTCCATTTAGTAAATGCATGTAAAAAATTAGAATAAAATTAATGCTTCAATTAGTGCAACTGAATGTAGTATTGGCTGAGGTGGGGCCTCATAATTGTCACGATGACTCATGGCAATGTCTTCTGCAGCTCTGTGATCGCACTGGCTTATTGTACGGAGAGTTGGCCAGATTTGTTTTGAGATTGTTGGGAATCAGAACAAAGCCAAGAAAGGTTCAAGGACCAGGACCTGATGGACTTCCTGCTCCCCACAACCCCCATGGGAATCAGCACTGCATCGAGGGACCTAAGGGTGCTCCAACCGGTGCATGGGATAATGTATGGGGAGATGGTCCTAGCAATTAAGCTAAAATTTTTCAGTTCATACCCATTTTCATGAGAAACAAACCGGAATTGAGAGCTATGTTACAGGAGTTAAGATGGAAGCAACCGTGCTCATCTTTTGAGGTTGGCTTGCTAAATTATATCTGATTTTTGCTTGAAATAAACTCCCTCTCTCTCTCTCTCTCTCTCTCAGAGGAAGCCAGCATCCTCCACGAAGTACTTGTGCCGAAGTGTTCCTGCTGATAATTGAAAGTGATGTTTTAGTATTATATATGAATTGGAAGTGATGTTGTAACATCATATTTGAATATAGAAATTATAACTCTTTGATAGCTATCACCGTGTCTCTTAAGTAAATCATGTGGAATTATGAATGAATAATAGGCGAAGCCTTTATTTCCTGCAACTTGTCAGGCTCTAAAAATGGCAGCAACCTTTTGTTCTGAAATTGTTATACCATGTTTGGAATATGTTAACATTTAATTCAATTTTTATTATTAAAATTCAATTCATTTGAATTGATTATCACATGTAACACATTTGTCCTCCATAGCAGTGGCCACAGGACTCCAGGATTTTGTCAAAAACGGGAATCCACTCATTTCTGCAATGTAATCAGCTAGCACCTATATGAGATCAACATAAAAACCTGCAACATGAAGGTGATATTAAATAGCAAAATAATTTTATACTTTCACCATTGATGTTTCCTCTGACCAGAATGGCAATAACTGTTACAATTACTGCAAAGGTAACTGCGAATAGAAGATGATGCATTTGTTTTCTGATATAGAGAAAACGAAGGTGCATGGTCCCTTGAAGATCATGTTATCTGCTCATGAAACAGAAAATACTAAAGCACAAGCCATCAAAATTCAAAATTATTTTTCATACTGCAATCAACTCCCATGCCTACCATGCAATCCAACACCAGGCAGGTAAAAAGTTCAACTATGCTTGATGCTCTAGTTAAGATTCCTGAAAGCTCAACAAGAATATGTGCAAATGCCAATGCATGGTTTTTCAGATATCTCGATACAAAAATAGTCGTCATTGTAGTGCAAATTCTTTTAGGACAGTTTTATAAAGTGAAATAAATCCAAATATATAGAAGGAAAAATCTACAAATTCAACCAAAATAGCATATTTTTCAGTTGTTTCTTGGCTTTCAAGATCCTTATTTGGCAAAATATTCTCCAAGCTTATCCCTCAACTAACTGAGACCAGGGTGTAATTCAGGAGGATGGAGAAAAGGGCAAATGGAAAAAGGAAGAATCAAATAGCAAAGATTCTGAAAGCAGTACAAATAGTAGTATTTTGTAATATGGAAAATTCATACCATAATACAACTGACGAAGTTTGGAATACTGTCAATTGTCATGTCCAAAAGTAAGTATTCATCAATGCAATCAAATTCGCTGAAATACAAAACAAAATTTTGTACTCTCAAGGGAATTCTCGCATCTCAATCGGCATAGAGGAAGAACCAAGTTCTATTTTATGGACATTCATGCACATTTCCGTAGGGTCTAACTATCACCCACCATCATCTAATTGTCCAGTCAGGTTCTATACACATGATCTCTTCTTCCTTTACCTCAACATTACCTCTATACAATTTGAACAACTCTATTGCAGCAGGAGATAATCGACAATTCCTGCTGATATATAAAACTCTGAGCCTTTTGCACCCTTCTTTTAGAGCCTGCAGCCCACGATCACACAAATTCCGGCAGCGATTCACATGGAGTTTCTCCAATTTATTGCAATTGAACCCAATAGACTTCCATCCTGAAATCTTGACTGCGTGACACAATGCTAAATTCCATTCTTGTAGCAAAGGGCATCCCTTTGCTATTGCCACAATGGACTCATCAACAACAGCTCTGCACATCCGAAGGTTGAGGATTTTAAGCCTTGTGGCAAAACCTGAACCAATTGCTGCCAAACCATCTTCACGAATAAACCAGCTCATGCAAGAAAGGTTTAAATACTCAAGCCCACCTCCCCTAACAATTCCCAATATCCCTTTTGGTTCAAGATTACAGGACTCAGCATCTATATAAGCTAAAGTTGGTGAACACCCTGTAAGGCCAATACCATTTATTCCTCTGCAACAAGACATCCTAACTGCTTGAAGATGGTGGCATGCTTGAGAAAGAGCTCCCAGTCCACGGTCAGAAACATGCGGACAGTTTGAAAGATTTATTTGCTTCAAAGCCGAGCAACCTTTAGCTAGATTTTCTAACCCAATATCAGTAATATTGCATTGATAAAGACTGATAATCGTTAGAGCGGAACAACCAATGGCAACTAGGGAAAGACCATTATCTGTGATTCCAAAACAGCAATCTAGGTTAAGAGAGTGCAATTTTGAACCATAAAATTGCAATGGGGTTAGGCCTGAATCAGGTAGGTCCGTGCAACCGGATAATGACAACTGATGTAAATGCCGAAAGCGAGTGAGCAGTCTATTGAGATGATAGGAGCCAATACGAAGACTGGTCTGAGATAATGAAGAAAGGTTAAGGACGGAGAATGAACATTGAAATTGCAAGGAACGGCGGCCTATATTTTGAATATTATGCCAACGATGGCAAGTCAAGCCAAATGATTCTCGATCAGAACTAGAGCCAAGCCATTGGAAAATAATAGAGAGACAATCATCAGGCAGGTGCATGACAGAGGTAAGAACACCATTTGAATGATCTTCCATGTCAAATTTTTTTACCACTCTTCTGAAGGCTGTAAAGCTTGGATCTTAATTGTAAACTTTTTATAAGCAGAGCTAGTTGAGCTGGGAGAGTCAAAACCACAGAGAGCAGCAGAATCTCCATATCCATAGCCTATATGAACCCCACATTTACGGCACAGGAGTTTAGTTTTAGAACGATAATGGCCCCAATGGAAAGGAAGGCAATTTACCTCATCAACCTGAGTGAATCGACTAAGATCAACAGAAAGGAAGGAGATAAATCCTTTCTTTATGGATTTATGATATTCAGAATCTATGCTGGAGGTAATTCGATTGGAAGATGTCAAATTCAAAGGGTATCCACAAGACCCACAGCTGCAAAAGAAAATGGAAAGTCTATCAAAAGCATATATCAAGAAGCAAGCCATAATGTACAACATATAGAAAACAAAAGGTATCATATGTATTTTATAAACATCATAACTGAGGAAGGTTACATGGACATGGCAGATAAGAATATGAATTTGCTAAGCAGTTTTGATAGTCAAGTAAATTTGGTTCTTATAAAATGTTTATAATATCTTGGCCTTCAAGGCTGATCATGATTTGTCATAAAAAAAGAAGCAGAAATTATACCAGAGGAGAGCAAGTTTAGATGAATGGAAGGCTTTAAGAGGTGAAAAAATTGTAAAGATATGAAATAACACTCCCTAGAACTATATTTGTGATTCTTGAGTGGCTAAAAATCAGACAGCAAATAAGGCTAGAAAGGTGATGAAGGACTTTGAAATTAAACTAAAGCCAGTGACTAAAGAAAAGTAAAAAAACAAAGAAATAAAAAACTACCAAGTTGAACCTAACTGGAGTGTGCAGTATAGAATTTCAACGAACAAACAATCTAGTAGTACTTCTCTTCCAGCAATTCAGTTGGCATATTGCTGAGTTTCTATTAATGTTGGATATGTCAAGACTTAAGATGTTCCCTAACAACCTCAACTATGTCAACATACATCTTGGAAAGGATCTAACTAGAAATTTTAGGATGTAGTAGTAAGGACCTGAATTTGTGGTGGAAAATCTATTGCATGCGGAAGAATCCATGTTAGACTCGACCTTAAAAATGTGTCTGTGAAAGATTATTTATATAAAGAACGACAAATGTTTGAGACAGAAATCCACGTGTAGTTTAAAAAGACAGAAAAGGAAAGAAATGACAATGACAGCCACGTATATAACATAATCAAATCACTATTTCATCAGTTAATCAGTAATCAAAGTTAACATTGAAGTCCCCAAAGCACTGCACAAAAGGTTTATATTTTTGGAATATGCAACAATAAGGGCAGCTAAAGGATCAGAATAGCAATCTAATTGACAATCCCTTAAGAAGCATAATTGGATACACCCAGAAGATTTAAACAGATTTAATTTTCTACAGTTGCTTAAACTACAGAATTGCCAAGAAGTAATTGCAGATAATCCAACCATACCCATTAGCAAAGAGTTCCAACTGCTCAGTTCATTATTAGACCTACAAAACCACTTACAGTTGAACTATTGGCCTAATTATGTTTATACGCGAGGTTGACAATAGCTTGATTCAAACAGATTGTTTTGATAAGAGAATCTTACACCAAAAGCGCTCAACAGGAAGTCTCTGATAAAGTTCCTTATTGTAAAAATGCAATAGATTCCACTGCAGTAGCATATAAATAAGGATATCAATTAAAAAAAAAAAACTGCTAAATAAACTGGAAGTTCTGTTACCATTCTATTTAAAAGCCGAGAATAGGCTCAGGCTACAAGGTTATGAGTTCGAAAATCAATTGAAACCTAAATAACCAAAAAAGAAAAGAAAAGAAAGAAAGCCTCGAAAGAAACCCTATAACAATTTAAACAGACATCATCCAAGTCAGTTGATGAGAAAACTTGTGATTGCACTAAAAGATGCATCTAATTCATTCAACTTCAACAGTATATGATCAGATTTTCAAACTACAGGATCTTCTATTGCCTCCTATCATTTTTCCTTAATTACATGACTACCCATCAAAGATAATCAATTATAGGATCTGTTCAATGGTAGAATTAATTTTCCCCATTCACTTAACAAATCATTTCTATAAAATGCCGACAATTCTAGCAATCAGCTTAAAATTGAAAACCCTTTTGATGAAAAAGAAAAAAAAAAAGGCAACCAAAACATTGACAGAACCCAGAGACAGAAAAAGACCAAACATCATCGTACGAAATCAAATTTAGACACATTCAACAAGAAAACCCATAACCAAGATAGAAAAAACTGAGGATAAGTTTGAGGGGATCATTAGATTTACCTGTAAGAGACGTCAGCTTGGGACATCCTCAGATGATGGGATTTAAGGTAATTTCTGGGATCCCATTTGACTTTTTATTGTGATTTGAGAGTGAGTATTACTATTTAAGAGTAAAAAGTAAAAACAACAACTCGGAGAAGAAGTGTGGGCTTTTCTCAGTTTCAGTTAGGTGTAGTAGAGATTCCCAGCCAATGCGATGGGGAGATTTTTCGTTGTTTTCAAAAAAAATTTCAGATAGTTGTTTGTATGGAATTGGAAGCTTGACATGAAATGGGGTTAAAACTAATTTCAACTATTATTATCAACAGAGGATAGTTGATCAAATCGTGTGTCTCGAATTGATAAAGCTAGAATTTCGCACTGATATAATATACAGGGTTAATTATTTATGAGATTGTATATTGATAAATTATATTAAAAAATTTATATATTTTAAAAATTATATTAAAAAATTTATATATTTTAACTTTATTATAATTCGAGATTCTCCTGATAAAAAATTTATTAAATTAATATAAAAATTTATAATATTTTTTATTTTTATTTTTATTTTTATTTACATGTCACTCATTTAATTTAATTTTCACTCACGTATCACTCATTTAACTTTACTCTCATCTAAATAAGAAAAACAAACTAGATAGAAACCGCAAATCAGAAAAATGAAAACCCAATTAGTTTTAAACAAAAATCAGCAAATCATTTCTTTCTTATTTTAGCAATCCAGCACCACAAATTTTAAATAGAAAAAATTCAATTTGCATTCTCTCTAAAACACAACTCTTTTAGGGATGGTAATGAGCGGGGCGGGGATGGAGAATCATTCCCATCTCCACCTCCATCTTAGCGGGAAATCTTTATCTCTGTTCCCGTTTTACATACAGGAATAATTTAATTCTCATCTTCATTTATGTGGGGATCCCCGTTTCTCGCTTAAATTTTACATTATTAAATTTATTTATATTTATAAAATTTATAAATAATAGCGAAAAATATGAAAAAATTTATTTAGAAAATATTAATAAATTCAAACATACAAAACATCAACCAAATATAATTAAAATATAAATATTTTAATACATAAAAAATATTCAGTAATATTTTTTAATAAAATATTAAAAATTCAGCATACATTAAAGTATGAATATTTGAACAAATTTAATCTAATAAGTGTTTTTAATAAACTCTAACAATCTCATAAAAATTATTTTTTGAACAAATTATTCTTTATATATATATGTTATTAATTAATATAATTTTATATAAGGAATAATTAAATAAATATAATAATTAATCAAGTATAATAATGAGTCCCCACGGAGATGGGGATGGGGATCCCCACGTGGTGGGGAATACACTCCCCGTCCCTGCTAACGGGAAAAAAATATTCTCCATCCCTGCCCCCATGGGGAGACAAATCGGGAAATCCCCATCCCATTCGGGACAAATCCCGCGGAGAACGAGAATTCCCCACCCCATTGTCATCCCTAAACTCTTTCAAATTTTGATTTTGTAGAGGAATTTCATGGAATCTACCCATAGAGACAAATTTCAATTTCTCGTCAACCCAAAAATATTGAAATAAAGTTTCAACACCAAAAATATTGGAATATAGGAAAGCAGACGATGTTGCGTTAATGGAAAAACAGATCTGGTAAAAAGTAAAAAACAAAGCGTGAATTACAGTTATATTCCTTCTATCAACCTTTTCATTTTTAATAAGAAACTTATTTTTAAACGCTATTTAAAGTATTATATTAGTTTTGATTTGTTCTTTATTTAAGTTAATTTTAATTTATTTCCTTATTTATATAAATTTGGTGATTTGTTTCCTTTTGAAAATAAATTACATTATTAGGTTCCTAGAATTTTTTAAAAGTTATTTTCTGTATATATAGTTATGTTAACCTTAGGATTGAAACAACTTTTAATTTGAATTAAAATAACTTTTCTTTATGAAAATTGTTTCTTTCAATTTTCAATATTTTTTTGAATTAACGAACTTTGATACCTATTAGTCTGATATTCATTTAGAATTATTTAGAATCAACAGACTCTTAAATAATTTTCGCTACGTCAGTTGGTATCAGAGTTTGTATTCGTTCCTTGAAAATCATGCCATTAAGGAGAGGACACCAGATTGTACCTGTAAAGGAGGTTTATTATCATGACGTAACAACTCAGATGGTTTAACGTATCATGAAACATATAGAGGAACATAAGACACAAATAATGAAACAGTTAGCCCAATAGATGGGTGAGTTTTTAAAAGATTAAATATTTACTCTTTATGCCTCAGAAATAATGTCAAATGTCAATTGAAATTTACCTCTAGTATTTGATGATTATTCAAATGAAAAAATATTATTATCTATAATGATAATTTCATTATCTATTGAGAATCATAATAATATCAGGGAATAGTAACAAATTATAACACTAATTCACAATAATGAAAAATAATATTATGAAAATCTATTATTAATTAATCTTTTTATCACATCTGATTCTTAATTCATAAATTTTTTTTAATTGAAACTTATATTGAAAGTCATTAAACAGATTGGATGAGAATTATTAGAAAAATTGGAAAGTTTCACATGATTGACGAGTATTTTACGAACATATGTGTTCAATATATAATTCTTTTTTTTTTTTAATTTCTTTTGATGATGATATTGCTGCAATTTCGAGGTTGAATTTTCTCTACCTAAGAGAAAATGATGGAGACTAACAAGATTTGATGTTTTCCATATTTGTAATTGTATATTTTTTGTATTTTTATTTTCTTTAATTACTTTTAATAGAAAACTTATTTTTATGCGCTATTTAAGGTATTATATTAGTTTTGATTTGTTTCCCTATTTAAGTTAAATTTATTTTCTTATTTATTTAAATCTAGTGATTTATTTCCTTTTGGGAATAAATTACTATATTAGGCTATTAGAGTTTTCCGAAAGTTATTTTTTATATATAGTTATGTAAACCTTAGGGTTGAGACATCTTTTGATTTAAATTAAAATAATATTTCTGTGTGAAAGTTGTTTCTTATAATTTTTAGTATTCTTTTGAATCAACGAATTTTGATGTCTATTAGTCTGGTAGTCATTTAGAATCAATATACTCTTAGAAGATTTCCGCTATTTCAAAATGACAATCCTCCTTATTTTTCGATTTTATCGTCCAATGAGGAAAGTCATAGGAAGCCTCCATCTGCAAAGACAACAGTGTCAACGTTGCACTTAAACCACCCATGATCTAGTTTTTGCCCAGTCACAACAAATATGTTATATGCTTCCAAATTCCCTACACATCCATGCAAATTTGTTTTAATAGTTGATCATTACAGGTAGCAAGAACACCAGAAAACCATTGATGGAAAGTCGAAACACCTACAATATTAAAGATTCCAAATTCATGGATTTTCCTAAAACCCAAACCATATATCTTCTTTTGAACATACGTTCGTTCGCATCTTATCCAACAAATACCCCTTCCCCCATTATTTTGAGAACACCAATGAAGAACTAATAATTAATCAGACCTCCATACAATCGGAGACCAAATAGACCGTAAAGATGATTGGAAAGAAACCATCACCAGAAGTAGCAACACCAACACATCCACATCCCTAGGCAAGCACTCAGAATCGCCTCCCTCTTCCTCAGAAAGAAGACCCACATACAAGTCCTCAGAAGCACAAAGGAAGCAAACTTTCAATATATAATTTCAATTGATTTTTGTTAGAGGATCTTTTCGCCGAATATGGGTAAGTATCTTCTATTTTGTTGGTAAGTATCTTATATTCTGTTGTTGAATCACCATTGCAAGGCGAATCTTATATGAAACCTAGAGAATTACTAACTCTACTACTATTCTCTTTGTGGCTCACTCGCTTTCACTACAATGACAATCGTTTCATTCCCACTAAATCTCTGTTTTTTCATTCGATTTTCGCCTCCTCAAACCTTTCTTATGGAGGACTGGATTTTTGTATGGAACCCATTGCAAAGAGAATCTTGCATGAAATGCATCGCTAAAGTCTCGCGATGTAGTAGCTGTTTGTGTCTAAAACCCAACAATAGCACACCCAAATCACCATTTCCCGATATGAATATCACGGTGATAAATAAAAGTAGAAGAATTGAGTTTTTTGTTGTTTTGTTGGAGTATTTGAGGGATTAAGGAGTTGTATAGCAGAAGAATTGAACTTTTCATTGTTTTGTTGGAGTATTCGAGGGATTAAGGAGGTGTATTTGCTTTTATATGAAGAAAGGGTATTTTGGGTATTAAAAAATATATTTTAAGTAAGATTTGACTTTTTAGGATTTAAGTAACAGGAAAAATGAAAAAAAATAGACGGAAGGATATTATAGTCTAACGGAACCAAAATACAGGGACTTATTAATATAATTTTAAAAATATATGAATTTTTTAATATAATCGACCAAAATGCAGGGACCTAATTATAATTAATCCTATAATATAATGTTAAATAAAAATTTAATTCATATATTAAGAAAAATCGATTATTTTTTACTACCATTTGCAAGACAATCAAACTCATAATAGAAACTCAAAATAATTAAAATTAATAAACAAGTTGAATTGAATTGAATTTCATTGATTTTGGTTAGATTAAGATCAAATAATACACACCATATCAGACTGGACTGGCTGGTCGAACAAAAAAAATTAGGAACCGAATTAAGAATCGATTCGGTCAGTTTCAAAAATTCGTCCCTCAAAAATAGGTGAATCGGCCGGTTAATCGATCAAACCGGATTGGTTTTTTCGATTAGAGCGGGTCAGAATTTTTTTAAAATTTTTTAATTTTTTTGCATAAAAATAATAAATGTCAAATTATATTTATTTTCATCATATATATAATAAATGTCAAATTATATATACATATATATGTATACAGGTTTTTTCTCGATTTAATCGGTTTAATTTCGATCAAATTTCTAATTCTCTGACCATTTGCCTTTATCAGTTTTTTAACTGATCCGATTTTGAAAACATTGATACGAACCATATTCATAAACAAACTAATTTCCTTATTTATACATATCCATCTGTTTTTTTTTTTTTTTTTTTTTTTAATTTATTTGATTTGATGGGAGGAGTCTATTTTAAATGGCACAATAGGGGGGTGTAAATAAGTGGAGCTATTTGTGAGCTTCTTGTAAAATACCAACATTTAATTCGGTTTTAGTTTGAGTATTGAAAATTTATATAATTTTAAATTAATTTATATTATATATAATATTTATTAATTTGAGTTCTGAGTGAACTCATTTGAAATTATTGAAGTTTTATTTTAATATTAATTTAAAATTTTAATAACAATCGAGTTCAATAAAATTAAATTCAAATATTTAAAATATCTGTTTAATTTTAATTTAAATTTAAAAATAAAATTTAAGTTAAATTCGAACTCGAATTCAAACTCAACATTATATTAATTTGACCTTACTTATGTCTGGTAGACTAGTAAATAAATTTTATTAATTGAATTAATACCTAATTGTCAAAAATTGTTAAAAATATTTAAGCTAGTAGATGATGATTAATGTTTTGAAACTCAGATAGAATCAACAAGTCGGATTGCTTATATCGACAATTAGTCTTAAAATCTTGTACTGCAATCTGTTTTCTCTCTAATGTGAGAGACCGATGTGAGGTGATCAGTCATAGAGAGGCTCTGGACAGGACCTATTGAAGATGGATTTTTAGAGGCATTGGGTCTGCTTGTCTTGTGGTCATCATGAGAAATAAGAGCCAAGACAGAGTAATAAAGATACATAGAAGATCCAATAATGTTATGAAATAGATAAGCATAGCTCGAAAAACACCAAGGGCAGGAGTTATAATGATTAGAATAATAGTTAGTAGTGAAGAAGTGAAGCAAAGTGCATCAGAGTAAAGAAACCCAACAAAATCATATGAAGCTAATACAATGTTCATAGCCTTAACCGGATTGTAAAGATCAGAGGAAGAAAGGACGATACTGCTTTTGACCAACTGCATACACTGTAGTGTTTTTCTTACGAGTTATGACTATATTTATTCTCATTTCTGCCACAGCACTTCATTACAGTGAGTTGGATCTTATTGCTAATGAACAGTTTGCTGAATGGGCTCTTAAGATTGCTTGTGTTTTGATCTGCTTGGTCATATTTTTTTGTTGTTCTTCGTTTGTTCACCATGAGAAAATAATGCTAATTTTTTTTTTTATTAAATTGTATTTGAGGGTTGGACCCTCCTAGTGATTATAAGTTTTTCTATTAGTTTGTTCTATGTTTTCTTTATATATATATATATTAATAAATTTCGCGTAGTTAAATTACTTCTGAATAAATTATGAATGTTAATTATTAATATTAAAAGAGATAAAAATTTTGGGACACACTATATTTATATTTAATTTGCCGTAAATCTAATTCTGTTTAAAACCATATTATAAAATAAGAGAAATATAAAATAACTTAGATATTAAAATAGTAGAATATATAACAATTTAAATTAGCAAATAATTAAGATGATAAATATGTATTGAATAATTATATAATGTCAACGATAGATTCATTCAGCATGGTAAGTGACTTTTAACACTTCTAAAAGTTGAAAATAAGGTAAATTATTATTTTATTTTTGAAATTTGACTTAATCAATTAAGTGGTATTTTTATTTTGAGAAACTAATTAAATAGTCTCTAATTTTTATTTTTATTAAACTATTTAGTCATTTTATCTATTTTTATACTTTCTCCGAATTTATATGAAATGATTAAAACACCTTCATATATATATTAAAAATAAAAAAAATTTAGCATTTAATAGAAAATTTTAGTCATTGAATCAAATTAAAATAAAAAATTATTAATTATATATTTTATCATTTAATAAAAAAATTTAGTCATTGAATCGAATTAAAATAAAATATAATTATTTTTTTTATTTTTAATATATACAAAAATATTTTAATTATTTCATATAAATTTAATGAAAAATATAAAAATTAGATGAAATAACTAAAAAATTTAAAGAAAATATAAATTATAGGTTCTATGCATGACTACATCGATGAAGAAATATAGATAAAATTAAAATTAAAAATTTATTAAGTCGAAGATTTGTCACACAGACCATATTTTTTATTTTAAAATGAGCTTAAAATTATTTTTGCTGAAATCATATTAATTTCTTTGAATTTTTTTTATTATTTATTTTTTATCACAAATTAATATATAAATATATATAAAAAAATATTTTCAATCTAATATGCCTAATAACTTAAATATGTTAATATATAATTATATAATTTTAACTTTTAAATATTCATAATTCTAATATAATTTATTTATTGATATTTTTTAGGAGATGAAAGAGAAAAAAATATTAATTTATTTAATTATATAATATTAGCTAATTTAATAATTAACAAAATTTAATTAAAACACATACAAAATGTAAGGAGAGGAGAGTAAAAGTTTTTGGAGGTGAGGTAGATTTTGAAATGGAGAAATTATTAGGTTGGATAAAATTATTAATTTATTATGATGAGTTGACACTTTCCATTAATAAAAAATTGACAGTTAATTTTCTTCAATTTTCAAAACTCAATATTCCTACTCAAATTATGTTATTCTCAAAATATAACAAGCTAATGAATTAATATTTAATTATTCATTTAAATATAATAATCAATTATATAATTAA
Source organism: Aleurites moluccanus (assembly GCA_948193065.1). Taxonomy (NCBI): domain Eukaryota; kingdom Viridiplantae; phylum Streptophyta; class Magnoliopsida; order Malpighiales; family Euphorbiaceae; genus Aleurites; species Aleurites moluccanus. Next base: position 25,628 of record CANXYC011819699.1, read on the forward strand.
ATAGAGTTTTATTATTTGAAATAAATCATAAACTAAAAAATTCTATAATTCATTAGAATGAAATAAAAAATAAAAAAATTCACAATATTTTTTTTTTTGGCAAAATAAAAATATTTAAATCTAAGAGTATTACAATAGAATTTCAACACAAAACTCATAATAAAATTTCTTTATGCAAAATGTTTTTTTTTTTTTTTCATTTGAATCTCTTTTTTGAAACCATGGAAAGTAAAATAAAAAACTCAAACATCCAAATCCCTCAATAATCAAAATCCAAACATCAAAACTGAAATTTATATGATATCACTGTAACAATCCTAACAAGATATAAATTTATATGGGTACTTTATATTAAGTTTCATTAACTTGAATTGGATTTGATTTTAGCCTTAAAAAATTTGGCAGAATTAGATGGCCCCTTTTTCAAATTTTTTAGCTCCATTTTAATTTTTTATTTCATTCAATGAATTATCGAATTTTTTAATTTTATAATTCTAAAAAATATTTCAAGTAATAAAATTCTAAAAATTGTTAATATGGTTCGGTTGTGGATTCAATTTTAAACAATCATCAAAATCAAGTTATATATACATACTATAAAATGATATGATTTCAAATATATAAATACCAATGATCAAATTTAATCTCATCCACACATTTTGTGGTAATATTCAAAACTTAATTTGCATTCTATTAACCTATTAATAATAGAATCATTTGTCTTATTATAGAAAAATAAATTTATTATTATTATTGCTATTATTTTGTAAATTCTAAGTAAATGAGATTACTCAACAACATACTTTTTTTTTCTTAGAAAATATATATTTTTAATGTAAAATTTTAATGTTTAATTAAAAATTTTAAAAATTATTAACAATTTTATTATATTTAAAAAGTTAAATAATTATATGAATTTTAAAATTTACGTGCAATATAAGAAAATTATATTAAAATTTCAAAATTAACAAGCTGTTTAAAATGAATCGAACTAAATCACTTTGCACTTTTAACTACTATGTTAAAGTAAAAAACCTTGTTTTCAATAAACCCATTTTAAAATATCATCTCATTAGTACCAAGAGAACATTCCAATACAAATAACTGAAGGAAGAACTTTAAAATGCAACAACGTTCAAACCAAATCATATATTTCCAAACAGAAAAAAGAGCAGCTCATAAATTCGGAAAATGGGAAAGAGCTATTTTTGCTCAAAACTCATCCCTCTTGCTTTAGTTTATCTACAAATGAAAGTGTATTCCTTTTACAAATTCATTGTTTCAAGTAACTCTATGGCTGCCTCCAAGCTACCATTTTCAGTAACATACTTCATGCCATTATACTAGTCTACTCATCATCCTCTGGATCAAAATCTTTAACTTTCACATCTGCATCTTCTCCATACTGAATGCAGTTGTCAATTTGATTCAACACATATTGTATACTGCAAAATTAAACAAGCATCGCTAATAATTATAAATAGCAACCTAAATCAAACTAACCAATAACACCTCCCACCACGCCCTTCTTTTCTTTCTTTCTTTCTTTCTTTCTTTTTTTTTTTTGGCAGCATCAGGCTTTCAAAGCCTAGTTTTCCAATAAGAGGCAAATATCCATTTTGAATAAACAATAATTCTATAAATATGATGAATTGACAAAAAGCTGGCCCCACAGGAAATACAAGTGCAAAAACCTGCATGGCATTCAGCTATCCTAAGTTTTTGAAAATTGCAAAAAACCAAAATCTAATACGTACTATTTTGTTGTAAATTTGGACTATAAAAAGTAAAACTATTATACATCCAGAGGAGAAAAGCAAACATAATTTAATAATATAAGCAGATTAAAGATTCTAAGCGCGCGTGTGCATATAAATATATATATATAGAGAGAGAATACCTGCTTTCCTTCCTCAGGTCAAGCGGCACAAAACTTACCATGCTATACTCATCCACCTGGCACAGGAAAAGTTTTAGCTAACCATAAAAATAAAAAAATAAAGTATCCCCAAAGATTTAAGATTTTCTCCCACCTCTACTATAGGGAAAAATTAATGCAAGTGGTGTGAATACAAAAAACCAGTGCTTTCTCAGGTAGATGTACTATAGCCAGCAGCCTAAAGGTTAGAAAATGATTGTTTCTTTCTTCCTTTTTGCCAAAACAGTTTTTGTTAAACAAGTTTAATCATGAGGTTTAGTATCATGCAGCCAAGAGGTCGTAGTAAGTAAACAGGAAAACTGTACTGTGGAAAATCAAGCAACTTCAGCTGCTTAATTACTTACCAGTTCAATCAAAGCTTTATTTAGCTTTACAAACTGAGGAGCCATGCGTTGATTCAGTTCTGACAACAAAACTCGAGACTCCGGATTCAAGTAGCTAAAAGCAGTAAAGATAGAAAAAAGGCCATAATATTCAAAATTGAAAATACACACATTCACAAGTAAGAGAGAGCAATAAAGGATTAAAAACCCACTCTTCAAGATCCTTCTTGTTGGTCACAAGGTCCATTTTGGAGAGGATATTAACATGAGGCAATTCAAGTTGAATCATTGCAGAAAGAGATGCCATACACCCACTGATAAACTTGGTCACATCCGTGATGAACTAATATAAATACAATTAGAAACTATAAGAGATTGATTAAATGAAAACACAGCACATGAGGAAAGGAAAAAAACAAAGGAGAAGCAAAACAAACCTGTGAATCAAGCAAGTACACAACACAAACATTGAAATTTTTACGCTTCAAATGCTCCACAAAATTCCGAAGAACTGGCACATGTGAAAAAAGTTCTATCTGGCCTATAAAGGATAAGCAGGACATAAGAATCTATAATACATTTTCCAGTTGAAAAAAACACAAAAATAGCATAGCAAGCCCTAGTGCCTTTATAACAAAAATTTACCCCTCAGAGCATGCGATGATACCATAAAAATCTAAATGAAGAATTAAAAAATTGAATTTATTCTTTAGATTCATTTTCATGCTTTTCCATAAAACAATGGATGAGTTACATTCCACTAAAACAAATGTCACAGTGTGAGAATCCCTGATATCTATCATATAAATTTTATATTGTATCCAAAAGAGTGGGACAAGGGAAAAAAAAATAGAACTTGATAATCACAGAAACCTTTCTTTTTATTATTATTTCAGGATTATTTGTAAAGAAACTTTAATTTCTTTATTCACATATGTTTATACTATTTGGAAATCTTCAGCCAAAATCTCAGTCTCGCAAAGTTAACAACTTCTTCCATCATTTGCATTCTGCATGCTAACCAAGAAGGGAAACCATCCATGCAAAAAATAAAAAAGTACACTGCTCAGGCAGTATATTGGAACCCAACACATTATATGGAATAAGATAGGAGTGTTGAACTATGAGCTATGTCTTTACTCTAGCAACAAAGTTGGTCATGCTTGCTCAGACATCTTTTCCATTTATATATTAGACTAGGCATTACATGTTTAAAATAAACTAATGGAAAAACCAACATTAGTTTGAACAAAAAGAAGGTTCTGCACAGAGCAAAAACGAGAACACTTGAGCAACATCATTTATTCAAAGAAAGAAAGATTAATAAAAATATGAAGCAAAACAAGTACCCATAAGAGCAACATGATGAAACAATTGCACCACTATAACATGAATGCCAACTAAATCTTGGTAGTCTCTCAACTATGCAAACAAAATAAACAAAAGAACAAACAAATTTGGAAGAAAGTTGACCATTCAATATGTATGGGTGCACACATGGATCCACATAATGTCCTCTCACTGACATGTCCATTAGATAAGAGAGTAGACCTAGCATTGACAAAACAGAAAGGAGAGAAGATCTTTCCTTTTTGTCCTGTTCCCCATAAAAAATACATGCATATACTCTGTAAGCATGTTTCATGTGCATATTCCTACATAAACACATAAGAGAAGGTATGGACGCACCTGGGCAGTCAAAAACAAGATAGTCATCATCCAAGTAATTATCCAGCTCTTCTGTCAACCAGTCATCTAGATTGTCTTCAAGCTCTCTATCATTCTGATTAAGGCCTATTCCAAATGACTCCAAATTTGAAACAAGGAAAAAAAGCCCATTATTGGAATATTAAAGCACAAAAAAATTTCCAATCAGAGATCCATGACATGCACCATGTAATGCCTATAGGCATTTTTAAGTGGGAAATAGTCCCATGTACAAATATTAAATAACTTAAACTAAGGGAAAGAATTCCCAATTAACAGGAAAAAGTGTAAAATCAGACTCCAACTGTTGACACAAAACAAAAGGATACTCCATACAGTAAATAAGAGCGCCATTGGGACCCAGACCAAGTTCCTCCATAACATCATCCAATGAAATGAGTTCCCTTATATCTACAAGGAAACAAGACATGAAGCACCAAAACTATACAAATAAACATAACAACTTATATCACTGAGGAATCAAGTAATATATAGATCTACTCACCCATAGCCACAGGATAGTCAAAATGTTCAGCAGCAGGATCTAGGTTCACAATGTTTATTGACCGCCCGATTGTTTCACAGTGTTGGTACAAACTAGAGCAATAAGTAGACTGCATAATTGGATAAAACACATATAAAGTAACTATAATGTATAACAAAGAACCAAAAACTATAATGCTTGTACAACCAATCAAAACATTGAAGCATTCTTCAAAAGCAAACTTAAGAAAACCCAGATAAAGAGAAGGGCTTGAATCAATGAGTATAAACAGGTGGTTAGTAATAGCACAAATGTTGTTTTCAATCAAATACCTTTCCACTGCCAGCAGGGCCAATTACAAGTTGTGCGTAGCCCATTGTAGAATTTTCTATGAAGCTGCTAACTGCGCTAATCAGAATGGACAGAGAGAGCTGAAGACCCGGAAATAGGAGATAATTGCAACGGTAATATAAGCAGAACACCAAACAACAACGGCAAACAACAATTTCAGGGCATAAGAAGTAGCCATTAACACCGCTGAGGGAGACCCATCATCAGAAGAATCTGATATGATAATTAATCAAAAAAATAAAAACAAAAAACAAAAAACAAAAATTGATTTCTACGAATACTAACGCAATTATTTTGGGGTTTGAACCTTATTCAAAATTCAAGCGAGACAGCGGCTCGCAAATCATTAAATTGAATAAAATTTGAATTAAATAGCTTAAAAAGAGTCAAAATTACCGAAAAATTTTACAAAAAAGAAGAAGCTAGCAATCAACAGAGAGAACATGAAATCTGAAAAATTAAAGATGACTCTACTTGAAGCTTGAGTCAGAGGTTACCTAAGGAAGGCAAATTTATTGCAAATGGAGATGATAGGATTAGGGTTTAAAAAGAAGAATGAGTGCCAACGCAGATATCAGGAAACTCTTTGGATTCTTGAAGAAGAGAATAAAGTTATAAACTTTAATGGGCTAGTTTTTAGGGTTTAATTAATAATAATAGGTCTCATGGTCAATTGGTCATTAAAAATTAATTCTAATTTTATTTATTAATTATAAAATGTTAATAATGAATAAAACTTATCAACCTTTAATTGAATGAATTTTTAATCTATTCAATTTTTTGCATAAAAAAATTGTCTTACTAGTCAATGGTGTTTAGTAATATAATTAGATATTTTAAATTATAATTTTTAATATTTAAAGAATTGTTTGATGCAAATTTTAATGTTTAATTATTTTAAAATTTTAATTAAATTAAAAATAATTTTAAAATTTAAACTTTTTTATAAATATATTTATAATTTAAAAATTATATATAAGTTGTGAAATGATACAGTAAAGATTATACTATTATTAAGATAGTTCAAGATTACACGTCGATTTATAGTTTAACTATGGGAGTATTTAGATAAAAATTTTACATTTTTAAAAAAAAAATTATCATATTTAGTTAAATTTTTTTTTTTTAATTTTAAAACAACGTTTTGAATTAATCATTCAAACAGTTTAATATTTTTTAAATTTTAAATGATATTTTATATTTATTTTAAGTAGATTTAAATATTTTCAATAAATATATATTTTTTTAAATAATAAAAAAATAGTTAAAGATTAGATAAAGATTATCTAAAATAATAATAGTACAAATCTTTTAAATTGTTAATTGTGTAAATGTTATAATATGTAATCGATGTAATTAGCTTTTTTTTTTTTTTTTTTGGTCATGTAATGTAAGAATTTGTATTTGTACAGTTAAAGTTGTCTGTACATAACTATAAATAAATAAAGAAGAATTTGTTTGTATAAAAAAATTTCTTTGTGATATCTCAAAATATTATTCAAAACTCTGTTTCAATTACTCAATTTAAATTTCTACATATTAATTTTCTGCATAATAAATTTAAGAAAAAAATATTATTTCATATATTTTAATTAATAAAAAATATTATTACTTCATCTGATCTAAATTTATATTTTCACTAATGATGAAAAATTTGAGTAATGCGTGAAAAGATAAAAAAAAATTATTATTATTATTGCGAATATAAAAAATTGAATTGAATTGAATTGAATTGAATTTATTTTGATTTAAACTTTAATTATTAAATTCGAAAATTTTGATTGATTGATTGATTCGATTCAATTCTAAAATGTTTCAGTTTTTTAAATTTCAGTTCGGTTTGCTCCTCTAATTGCCGAGCTTTAATCTGTTTAAAAAACAAGCTGTCTTCCCGCCCATTAACTTTCGGCTGCCAAGAAAAACACCAAGGAAACGGTAGACAGAGATTTCAATTACAGCTCCGGCGAGTAAAAATTCGATTTCAATTGCAGCTCCGACGAGATTGAGGCGGTGAAGCAAGAATGGTTTGCTTGTTTTTATCGAAGCCTAACTGGAAAGACAATGGATGTGGAGATAGTGGCGTCGCCGCCAAGCAATGGATATCGCTTTTTAACCAATTGGAATCCGTCATCTGGTCGTTGATGACTGCTGGCGGTAGATCAGAAGCTCGTTTATGGCTGTGCCATAGAATATCCGCCATTACTTCCTTAACTCCTCTACAACAGAGGGACCTATTCGTGAACTTGCTAAGAACCAAACCTACAATTCGTGGTTTAGCATCCCAGCTTTTACAAATGATATTTGAGAAGAGACCACAGAAAGTAGGGCCTCTCGTTGCCAAGAGAAGTTATGTGCTTGAGAAATTCTTTGAAGGTAAGTGGATTTTTATCTACACGGAAACTTTGTAGCTTTATTGCATTTTTCATGTTTTTTTTTTTTTTTTTGTTATGTGCTTGTTGTGTGTTCTTGATGTTTGATTCGAAAACTGACTGGGTCATAGCTTCAGCATAGTTGTTGCAGCTGTGTGTTTCATTCCTTGAGTGTTTGTTTAATTGGGTGTTTCTTGAAAGCCTAATTGGCCACTTCAATGTTCAATTTGTTCCCTTTCTATTTAATGATTCTAGCGAAAACTGTTATTGTTTTTCAATACCCTTTTGATTTATGTGTTTACAGGGATCTCTCTGATTGTACGATGCTTTTGCTTGATACAGGAAATCCATTGCGAATAATGCAATGGTTTTCTAACTTTGCTGATGGGGGTGGATTAGAGCACAAAAAAGGTGCCAGAGCCCTATCCCAATTTGCTTTTGTGAATCGTGATATATGCTGGGAGGAGCTCGAGTGGAAGGGAAAACATGGGCAATCACCTGCAGTGGTTGCTACAAAGCCTCATTACTTTCTTGATTTGGATGTCCAACGTACAGTGGAAAATTTTTTTGAAAATGTGCCTGAATTTTGGTCGTCCACTGAGTTTGCTGAGTCCTTGAGAGATGCTGATTTTTGTTCATTGATACAAAATACTTTATAGAGTTTTTTGTTGGCTTGATGTATAAAGAGGATGAAAGAGATGTATGGGAAGTCGAAAATGAGTTTCTCATGGAGGAATCTTTTTCTTTGTTGTGTAACCACCTCCTTACAACTATTGAAGAGGGAGAATTGTTCACTGATCTGGAATTGTTTCATCGATACTTAAGCCCAAAAGTGGAATCAATGGATTTTGGTAACTCATCTTGTTGGGTTGAGTTTGTACTTTCAAAATTCAATGATTGTGAAACAATTGATCAGCTACTTCTGTTAAATGCGGTTATCAATCAAGGGCGACAGCTTCTGCGGCTTGTGCATGATGAAGATTCGCAGGAGGAAGGAACAAAAATCAAGGAAACTGTATCTCAGATCTGCACAATCTCAAGCAGTGCCAACAGTTTGGTTCCTTTGCTGAATGAGTGCATCAAGATGAAAACCACAGAAACAATTAATATCTTGGGGCTTCAGTCTTGGGTTATCCATTATGCATTATCAGAGGAAAGCCAGATTTCAGAGTCCTGGGAATCTTTATTTTCAAGTAATGATATAGGTTTCCAAAAATCTGATAAATATGCACAGCTATGTCATGATGGATTATCAGAAGAAAATGAGTCTGAATTGGTGATGATGCATCAATTAAAAGAAAGCACAGGAAGAAAAAGAAAAATAGAAAGAAGAGAAGAAGGAACTTTGATGATCATGACTTATATGACAATGAGCTACTGGATTTTGATGCATCAAATAATCAGCTGGGTCTGCAAGCTAGGGCAGGAAGTTGGTTGCTCTCTACATATGGGTTTTCTGCATCATGGACCAATGTAAGCTCAATAATCATCTTTTATAGGAAGTGTTTAGATTCTTCTGTTGCATCATGAGTTATTTTTTACCATTGCACTCTTGCATCTTTTCATATGGTACGAGTGAAGAATGTTGTATTATTATTTTGACATTATATAGTTAGGTAATGAAATTATTGTCAAACATTTTTATTTCAATCAAACATGCTTGAAACTGGTCAAAGATCATCTGGAATTGAATCAAGATAAGAGTCAATATGTACTTCATGCTAATCCTAGGTTTTCCTGTTGAGGTTAAATTTAGTTTTTTTGTACCCTTTGATGTAGCTGCAATGAGATTCATATTAGTTTTAATAAGCAATTTTATATAAGTGGCTGTTTTGAGATTTTTTTTTTTTCTGTGTTGCAAATGCATTGAATCTTCCTCATCAGTCCTTGCCTTCATCTTGCAGTTATCTGCGTGAAGATTGAACTTAGTGTTAGTAGCCTGTATTTGGTAAAAGTATGTTTACGAATATCTGATCATCAATTACGTTGTGCAGGTCGATTTGCCTGAGCACCTCTCGAAGTTTTGCTTTTCTACGTGGATGAAGTGGGTTTTTGCCAAATGATGTGCCTTAATCCATGAAGCCTATGGTAAGACGGGTAACATCATCTCTAATTTGCTATCTCGTTAAGAGTGGGATTGCGATTCTAAATTCATCCTTTGTTTCTCCCCTTCCCACTGTTTATGCTACTTCGCAAAAAGATTAAACTTGTAAATGTCAAAGGAAGGAATGGAGGCTTTGAGAAGGATTTTATCCTTTTGTTAATTTCATTTTTAACATTGATCAATCAAAATTCTCTCTCAGAGGGCCGATACTTTGTGTTGAAAGGGAATCCTTTCTGAACAGATGTGAGGTGTTAGCCGTATCTGGTCTTAACCAATTAACTTGGAATCTCTGGATGATGTAAATTTTAAGATTTGGTGGATAGTGTGTTGGCATGTAGACGAGACTATTCTATCATGAGGTTTTTTTTGGGCTTAAACTTTAAACATTGGCTGTCATTAATGCCATTAAGTTTGACACCCAAAACTTTTTATGGATACTTTGAGCATTCTATCATCATAAAATTTCCTTTGTCATGTTAACATCTTTTGATTTTCTCCTGAGCCTATGATTTAGTAGTACTGCAAACTGATCAGTTTGAGATGGGAGAGCCAGCCTCTACATAAATATATGCAGATTCAAGAATTAATAGTCAGATTATGAGAAGTGTAAAACTATACTTTTTATCTTCATGATACCCTTTTTTGCTTCAGGTCAATGCACCCATTTGGTTCATGTTAGAGATGGAATGGGAATTTTTCTCTCTCTTTCTTCCCCCTTGATGGGATACTGACAGTCTGCTCTGAGGCCAGATTTGCACAGGTTGAGATCAGTTGATTGCGACTTCAATTTGTGCTGGCTAATTTTTTAATTTTTTACACATATAAACCTTATATCTTGTCATTTCTCTCCTCTTAAATTTTCATTTTAAACTCTTGCTTGTAGCCTTTCATTTTTATTGTCTAAATTTTGATTTGGACAAATCAAGTCAATTATATTTTTCTTAAAATAAACACTAAATTTACACTTCTAAATCTAATTATTTTCATATATATATAATTGTTTTTTTTGTGCAATCAAATAATATGTAAATTTTTTTTTTATAACTATTCTTATAAAATTTAAATAATTAAAACATTTCATAAATTTTCTTTTATTCAAAAATTAACTTTTAATATCTTTTATTTGAATATTTTGATGACCAATAGAATATTTATATTTATAAAAATCGAAGATATAAATTTTCACCCCTTTACTCAAGTAAAACAGAATCACTGCTCTCAATATATGATACTTAATATCTAGTTTTAGTGCAATCTGCACATAATGTACATAATAAAATTCAATGAATCATAAAATTTTGTTAATAGTTTAACATCAAATTCTGTTAATAATGACACCATCTATTAGCAATTGAAGCAGTGTACAACATGGATGCGCCAAGACCTCAAAGAGCTTCATCATCAGGTATCCATGATATTGCAGTTTTAGCATCATCTGTTTACCCAAAAAAGAATACAAAATAAATATACAAGTGATTTAACTGAATCTCTCATAACAGCATGGACGAACTCATAAGTTTCATTAAGGGGCTAAAATTAAATTAATAAAAAATTTTAGTGTTATAAATTATATATAATTTTTTTGAGCATGTATTTTTAGTACTATTAAAAAGAATTAAAGTTAAACTAATAGAAAATTTAAATACTATAAATTATATATAATTTTTTAAAAAAATTAATTAAAAATTTACATGTAATTTAATATTATTAATAATATATAATTTTTTTTGGTAGTGGATTAAAAAGTTTACATGTATATGTATATATATTTAAAAAGTTTTTATATATATATATATATTTAAAAATTTTGGGAAGGGTTGGTTTTTTAAGATCGAAAGGTCTCAAATTGCAGTATTAGTCAGAGCCATATTTACAAAACGACAAGCCCATCATCGAGTCTACCCATGAAAAAAGCCAGCATTAGCTAAATTAATGCTATGACACCCAGCAATGAACTCTTGGAAAGAGGCGCCCCTGAAATCTCATCAAGAAATATAGCAACAAAGGATTTATGGTAAATAGGAACGAAATGGATTAAAGTGGCAAGCATAAAAAGCAATTGCACACCCTTCCTTCAAGGTGACATAAGTGGAAAGTAAGCCAATGGTCAAGATAATTCTCCACTCGACTCAACTGAATCCCAAACAAGTTGGAGTCAGCGACGAGTCAAGGCTCAAGATATGCAAAAATTCCTTCCCAAGCAAACAACATTCTCCGACCACTGCTTTTTGGATAGCACAATTATCATTAAAATTCATCATTATATCAATTTGAGATTGCAAGCTCAAAAGAAAAACTTCAACAGTTGAAAACAAATTGTTGCACACGAACCAAGAATCAGTTAAGGGGGCATGAGTTCAGTGCTCCAAAGATATGATTCACTGATTACTCATGTGAACGTAGAAAGTAAGCCATAAATGAGAGAAAAATGTATTGTCATCATAAGTTTATTAGTAACTTATTATTGGCGGGGTGGTGGTGGATCAAGGAGGAGCCATTGTCATTAGTAGTAATAATTCGGCGAGTCATTATCGTCTGTAATGATGGTCCAATGAGTCTTTATTATCAGCAGTGGCCGGCGATGGCGGATCATCGTCGACGATGACAGTGCTGAAGGTGAAGATGAAGGTAGTGCTGGAGTGACGGTAGTGATAGAAGAAATGATGGTAGTGGTAATTATGGAATTGTAATTCTTATAGAATGAAAATATAATTGTGATATTATTTTTTTAGTTATATTACAATTTCATAAAATTGTAGGTAGAATTTCAATTCTAATTCTAAATAGTTGTCAAATATTGGAATTGATAATTTCAACTTCAATTTCAAATTCTCCAAACGGACAATAAGAGTCATTCTATTTCAAAAAATTAACTATTTGGTCTCTTATAAAGTATCATCTAATATCATTTTCCTACATTTTCTTTCACTTTCTTCCATTTTCCTTTATTTTCTTACCCAATTTCTTTCATTTTCTTTGCCAGTGATATTATAATAACTTTTGGTTATTTCTAAATTGAAGTATATGTTTGGTGTTTTTATCATTTTATATTTGTTAAATAAATTTATTTCATTATCATAGTTTCCCTTTTTAAAATTTATATATCTGCCCCTATACCCCTACCTAAAATTCCTACATTCGCCCATGAATTCTTACTATATTTAAGGTTTTGCTAAAAAAAAGAACTAACATCAAATTATTCTTATAATCTAACCGGTCAACAATTGCCAGGAAAAAAGAAAAAGAGATACAAATAACTAGGTATTCAAAAAAAATTTTAGGAAACTTCAAGAAACTAGGCATTCAAGGTTTGGCATTGTTGTTTGAACTATCATTGAGAAAACCACAGTATTGAAAATATTGACTAGAGGTCATTAAAAATTGTCTTTAAAGTAAATTTCACATGTTCTAGTTATAAAAATGTATTAGAACAATGCTTCCACATTGTTTTTTTCCAACATCTAAAATGGTATTTTTTCAAAGAAAAAAAAAATTTCAATCTCAATGCCAAACAAACTTTTAATCTCTATAAATAATGCATAATTTATATTATTCTCCAACTGATTGAATCTAAGACAACATAAAAATCTAGCAAGCATAAATGGAAGAGTCTAACCATGAAATCCTTATAGAAGCATAAATGAAGTTCTTGCAGTGCACCTCGTGAGCAAACAACAAATGGATTGCACGGAAAGCATTCTCGATGGCAGAGACAAGACCTCCAAGAGGATATTCAGTATTTGAAGGAACTTATCCGGCTTCATTCAGTACTTTCTAGCATCAGCCATTTTGCAGAACAATCAGAGGTCAATTGGATAAATAATTTCCAACACAAGTTATAGCCAATAATATTACAGAATGAAAACTGACATATAGAAGAAAATGAAGATGACCTAAATTTACATTCAACTTGCATAGATAACCCATGTATTCTAGTCAGAGATGGACTGTTCATGGCATAGAATTTCAACTATGATGCAATAGGTAAAACAAGGCAATTAGAAAACAAGATTGTGATTTGTTACAAAGATGAAAGATTAGGCTTCATTTCGTTCAGAGAATGATACAGATACACACATCTAATCTTCTCAAGAACCCTACGCCATAAATATGTCTTTCTGTGTTCTCCTTCTTTGACAAAGCCATAATATAATGTAGACACACATTTAATTTTCTCAAGAACCCTAAACCATAATATGTGCTTTCTCTGTTCCCCATCTTTGATTTCCACTATGATGTTCAAGATTCTTATTTGTGTGACAAGTGAAAATAGATTACTGTAAAATGCATCAAAACTTAAAGAGTTAATGAACAAAATTGGTTTCCAAGAACTTATGTGAATTATGCTTAAAGTAAACATTAAGGCCTGTTAAAAAAATAATTTTATTCATCTCAAAAAAATAAAAAGGAGTAAGTTCCATGCTTCAATGCAAGTTGGATGGAAAAAAAATTATAGAAAGAAATTTATAAATAGGAAAATACATATAATTTGAAATTTCAAAATGAAATTCACATTTGCATATAAATTCTTGAGATAGATACATGTGTGAAGTTTCTATCTAATTACCAGTCAATAAACTATTAGAAAGGATTGTACAGATGTGTGCAAATTCATCTGATTACCAGTCTTGTTATAACATTTAAGATCACATATTTCATAAACAACTGAGGAATAGCACCGAGATTTTATTTATTTAAAATGTAGCAGCCAAACATCATCCCCCACTTTGCAGGCAGACATACTCAATAAAGTGTGCTTTCCCCACGAGACATATTCTTATGATGAACCATCTGCCATGTCTGTCTTATATTTATGTCAAACAGACATAGTCAGAAAAATTAAGAGACTTTTAAGAGCATCTCCAATGGGTGTAATGGAGAGTATAATAAATCTCCATTACTTTCTCATGGTCCTTCAGTTCTACCTTCAAAACTTTCTCAGGTGTGATATATGCATACTATTTGCTAATTTCCACATCCTGATTAGAAGGAGCTTGATAAAGAGGGCACTTGTTAGCACTCCTCTTCAGTTTATGTCCAAAAGAAAAGGTATGTAGGGAACTCTATAAGCCAATTATTTTGTATGATGGAGCAAAAATTAAAGATAGTTACCCCAGTGCCAATGTGTATTCGACCATTCAGCCATCATCAAGCAAAGAACAAAGCATGTTAGATTTGAATCATGAGGAAAGATAATTTAACAAAAAGAACAGTGTCAACAGCTAAAAACCACCTCATATGCCCAAAATGATCCCTTGTACCGTGACAAGTTGATGGTGAACCACAACTTAAAGACGACCAATACTGCTCTAAAGCATCAACCAATGTTGACATCTGCATGTTGTAAACTTAAAATTTATAAGGTACAAAAGATAATTTGAAAACAAAATCTAATAAATATCACAGGATAGAATCATCTTTTAAAATATTTACAGCAACCAATATACAAGCACATACTCTCTCTATTCTCAGTAAACAATGTGCATAAAATAGAGCTAGTTCTATCCCTACTTAGAACTATTTATTGGTCTCACCATACAACTTCAAGATAATTCTTTCTGCAAGCTATTCCCTAATATTGAGTTATAATCTAAGGATATAAATGAAAAAGATAGGAGGAGTCCCATATACATATAGCAAATTAAAATAAAAAAGATATAAATGCAAATTGTCTTTCATCAAAATCGGATCGCTTACAACAGGCAGGTCAGGTTCCATTATTATAATTAGATCACAGCTCATCTGCAGCACAAGTATAGTTAACATATCAGCACATTTCTTTTGATGCTCCTTATGCATCTAAGATATGCATAAGGTTAAGTTACTACCATATGACAACAAGAAAGACTAAAACTATAGCCTTATTCCACACATGATCCAAAACAACTTCATTAGGAAAGATTTAGAAGAAAATAGAGAAGAAAAAAAAATCCCTTTCAGATTATTTTCAACTTGATGGCCCATGACAAACATGAAAAAGTCATTTTGAAATTTCCAAAGAAAATTTTAACAGGTTGTTTCAAAGGTGTTGAAAATAGCTTCTTGAAATTAGGAGGTTAAGCTTGATTAGTTCCCAAGTATTCAAATTTCAACAATAAGAAAAGGACCCTGAACTGCTAGCAAAGGACCCTTAACCACCAATTTGGTTTTCCATACCGGGGATGAGCATACCGAACTGAATTATAGAAGAACCTAAATAAATCGAATCCAACTGATCTGACATATTTCAATTTGGTAATTTGGTTAATTTGTTTTTTTTTTTCAGTGAAATATATATATAATTTAGTAGGTTCTATTATTTTAAATTTTTTAAATATACACCAAACCGAATAATTTATTTAAATATTATAAAACTCAAAACAAACCCAACTAAATATATTAAAATTCAATTCAATTAGATTCAATTTTCAATTATATCAATTTTTTGCTTACTCCAGTCCACATTTAAGGATGAATAGAGTGAGCTAATGATTTGCAACAAAACAAAGCTACAGACTTATACTTGTGGATTGTAAATTCAGCTGGAGCATTATATATATATATATATATATATATATATATATATATATATATATATATATAGTTCCATGTTTGGCATGCATGATTTGCACTGAAAAAGTAAGCTAAATAAAGATTAAAATGAAATACTGCAAACATGAAATAACACTACAAGTAGAAAAGCGAACTGTCTAAATACCCACAAACTAGATTAAATGGTCAACTTCACAAAATTAATAACATAGCATAGATTGATAGTAATAATTAAAATAAAAACAGTTCATACAGAAAGACACACATTGATCAAATTTACTGAATTATTTTCGAGAAATCTAAGAAAAAAAAAGGTTCCACAAACATTTTTTATTTTACATGACAAATCTCATTTATAAACTATTGCATTCGTATCTTTTTGAATATGTTACATATGCATTAACCATATAACATGTAAACAATTTCTCTACATTTACATAAAATCATTGAGGGTTTGTTTGGTTAACTTAATTAAAAAAAAAAATTAAACACCAATTAAAGCAGTAAAAATGCAAGAGAAAAAGATTAACTTGCAATTTACAAAAACAAGTTAGTACTTTATAAAATAAATGTTGACTTGGTATAGTCTAAATTTCTTTCATAATTGGAAATAGTATATAATAAATGAAACCTTGCAGAGAAAGAAGGGTGAACACAAAAATTTCTTCTCATAAATTTCATGGCATACACAAATTAAATTAGTACCTAAACAAAGACAATAATCAATTCAAATTTTAAAACCATTAAAGATTATATGAAAGAAGTAAAGCAACCATTTTTATGTAGATATTTCTAATTCGATTTTCACCCAGAAAAATAAAAACACAAAATTTGAAAAATAAATATATAGAAATTACCCTAGGCAACAAGCATTTTTGGAGCAACAATGATGAGTATGTTGGAAGTAAGTACCAGGCATTGCAGAGTCAATTTGAAATAATCCAAATCTTTTAGTTTTCAAGAACCTCTTCAATCAAGCAAAACGACACAGTCACGAGGAGGAGGAGAGCTAGCTGAAGATGAGCAGAAAGAGAAGACATTGGAATTGTCCATGAGAAATTGGCTCGCATTCGCCTAAGGAGTACGTTTGCAAGAATGAAACTCAAAGAATGAACCTAACCAAAGCTTGACATGCTGTGAATCCTCTTGAAAGAGAAGGGTGCCTTAAGGAGCACGGGCATAGGTGGTGCATAACTCTTGTCAGCTCGTGCCGTAAGGTGTTGGGTTAAGTCCTGCAACAAGCGTAGCCCTCATGTTTAGTTGTCACTGTTGAGTTTAGAACCTTGAGCGGACTGACAAAGATAAGCTAGAGGGAGGTGAAGATGATCGACACAAAGG
The DNA here is from genome assembly GCA_948193065.1 of Aleurites moluccanus. Lineage (NCBI taxonomy): Eukaryota > Viridiplantae > Streptophyta > Magnoliopsida > Malpighiales > Euphorbiaceae > Aleurites > Aleurites moluccanus. The sequence goes on from CANXYC011819699.1 coordinate 42,774, forward strand.
GTCACGATCCCGTGAGGGTGAGTTAACTCCAAAAACTCGTCCTCAGTTCAGATTGTAGGCTACAACTTGCCTACATGAAGCATTAATTGCTAGTAATCATGGGTCAGCCATACAGCAGTGAATTCATTTTTGGGCCTTGTAAACATTGCCGATCATACAATAAAAGGAGTTGGACATGCCCGAAGTCGTTACCTGCCGAAGGCATGGCTAGTGACTGGAGTGAAGTCGTAACAAGGTAGCCATATTGAAAAGTGCGGCTGGATAATCTCCTTTTTAGGAAGATGTAATGTTTGTTGAGTACTTTGGTTTGACACTGCTTCACACCTAAAAAGAAGGAAGCATCTATAAGTTAAACTTAATGACAAAAGTCTTCTTCTCAACGGTGAAGTAAGACCATGCTCATAAGCTTATTACCTTAGGTCAAAACAAGTTGATAGGATCCTCTTTTTAAGTCCCCATATCCCTCCCGTATGGCGACATGGGGGCAAAATAAGAAAGGAGAGGGATGTGATTTCTCTCGCTTTTGTCATAGTGGGCCCCACAAGATACCCGCACGACGAGCTATTAGCTCAGTGGTAGAGCACGCCCCTAATAATTGCATCGTTGTTAGGGATTACAACCACATGGATAGTTCAATGTGCTCATCATCTTTTAACCCTGAGATATGGATCATCCAAGGCACATTAGCATGGCATCATTCTTCTGTTTGAATCGGGATTTTAAACCAAACTTCTCTTCAGAGGATAGATGGGGCGATTTAGGTAAGATATAATGTAGATCCAACTCTCTATTCACTTATGGGATCCATGTAGTCTTGGGATCATCACAACTCCTCTCTTCTCTAAAATCGATACCCCCTCGTTAATGGGGATAGCTATCCCTTGAGCACAGGTTTGGGTTCAGCTTCAATAGAAAAATAAAATGGAGCATCTCACAAACCAACAACTATGAGAACGTCCCTTTCATTCTGGGGCGAGGGAGGGATCGTACCACTCGAGCCTTTTTTTTTCATGCTTTTCCCAGAGGTTTGGAGAAAACTGCAATCAATAGGATTTTTCTAACCCTTCATTCCCGAAAGGAAGGAGGTGAAATTCTTTTTCTTTTCCACAGGGACCAGGAGATTGGATCTAGTCGTAAGAAGAATATTTGGCTGATAAATAACTCACTTCTTGGTCTTTGATCCCCTCAGTCATTATGAACATCCCCGATCAGTGCAATAGGCACAATGTTTACATATGATCTATTACCAAGTTTTGAATATATAGAAGAAGGGTCTAATGGTCATTGAGTTGGTGATTGCAGGATAATGGGTCTTCACACAAAATATGCTTTTCGTTATAATAATTAATACCCATATTATCCTCATGAATTTTAACAATGTCCTTATTTGTTTTTAGTATGGAAGGGACAAGTTTATTATCTAATTTGCGTATGTACTTACTATTAGACTACCCTAAATAAGCGTCTTGATTTATTTATTTATTTTTGTTAGTCTTGGTGACTTTTTTTTTCAATAATTTGAATGTGAATTTTGTTCAAACTAATTTATTTACTTATCATTAAATTATATATGAATATGTTTTGCTTAGTAATTATTGAGATAGAAACAAATATAAAAGCAAGGTCTAATTGTTCTTCCATTCCAAATTATTCATGTTTATGGAATAATATTGAGTATGCTCCATTTTAAAAATTTTGACTAGTAATTTTTAATTTATAAACTTGATTGCAATGCAAGTAAAAAACTAAAACAATAATATTTCATCCTTAGTTTGAATAAAAAATATATTGTTAATTTTAATTTTTGTCTTTCATGCATATTTATGTAAATATTTTAAGAGTATTCCTCTTTTTGATAGGAGGATATGTTAACATGCTTGAGCCACCATGCATATTTTTCCATATTTATGAAAGTAAGTTAATCAACTCTTTCATATCAATCATACTGCTCGTACAATCTTCCGTATGAAGATGTTCAAGGAATTCGAACTTTCATATAAGTGTCCTTTTATAGTTATAGGCCTACTGCTTGTCCTTGCTCTCTTAGAAGAGTTGAGTTTGTTTTTTACAATAGTTACAAGTGTTAGTATGTTGGAGGAGAGGGAAAGTTAGTTGGACAAGATAAGGGAAAGTCAATAATGTAAGCTTGTCAAAGCTGAACTGAGTCTCTACTAATGTGCCATAAAGTACATAACATCAAGCCACATAATGACTATGAGAATTGAGTTAAAATCTTTACAATATCTCCCATTTTAACTATTGATATCCTCATCCGTTATTCCTTAACTTCTCTTATTCTTATTACATCTCCTCATCTTCCTTTTGTATATATCACATGAATTTATCATACTTGAATTACTCTTCCTTTCTTTAGATTATTGTAGATCCATTATTCATATCTTCTTTATTTTATATATTCTCTCTCACTTAGATAATCAATGACTTTATTAACTACTATCGATAAATATGAACCAAGAAACTTGCTTTACTTGGTCACATTTCAATCATCTGCTCACTCACTCTTCAATTATTTGCATGTTAGCTTATTCAATCATTTGCTCGTTGGTCGTCATCGACTAGTTCAAATGTTGTGCCTCAATATATAATCTCACACATATGTATCACAATCAACTTTTATAAAAATATTTTTTTTATTGATTTTTTTTATTGACATTCTTATCTCCATCGTTAATAAGGAATAAAACTTATCACCAATATATATACATGGGTCTTATTTATCTCTTATAAATAGATAACAAAAGGTAATTAAGGGGACTCTTCCTTAGATATTCTCTCCCTCTCTTTCTGTCTCGCAATATTCTTTATATACATGTTTCACTTCTCTAACTTAAGTATCAAAATTATCTCACCAAAATAGTCTTAATGAGTTTTTGATCCATTATTCTACGATTTCATATCATAAATCAAGTCTACATAAGCATTATACTTCCATTATAAATACGAAAGGAATTATTTATCATCAATCATTATCCTTTTCTATTTATCATCATCACTAATATATTTTATTGTTATTATTATCGTAATGAAATTACCATCCACTTTTTTCACCATTTATCCCCTATCATCACAATTATTATTATTATTATTTAAATACATCTAAAGAATATTAACAAAAACTATTGTATTTTTATTCTAATTGAAAAGAAAATTATTAAATCAATTTAATTACATAGTAGTCTCATTATACATGTGTGGATTATGGTTAGAGATAAACAATAAAATCAAACTTAAGATTAATTTTCCACTAGATACCAAATCTAGTAAACTTTATCAAATTTAGAAGACGAAATTTGTTTTGAAAATGAAAATTAAAACACTATCTCAAATCAAACACATTGCAAGGAAAAAAATTATCATCATCACACACTCAAGACTTGAAAAAAAAAGGCAGAGAGAAAAAAATGTTTAGAGATAGGAGCGTGAAAATCACACGCCACAAACAAGTAAATAAATAACAAGCAGTAGAAAGAGAGAGAGAGAGAGCAGCAGAAGACGGGCTGACAACAAGGACAAACAAAGACCTCAACTCTCTCATTAGCGTACCCTTTCTTTCTTTCTTTTTCTCTCCTCTTTTCCAAACCCTAGCTACTGTAACCTTTTACAGGATCACCATTCAAATTTTACCAGTACAACGCTCTCCGTCTCCACTTCTTGTTTTGATCTGTCAATTCCTTCAATTCCACATTAATCACTATTGCCTTTAATTTCAATTTTTCAATTCAATTTTCTGCTCTCACAAATCCAACATTTATTTTTTTAACATTTCAATTCCGCTGCTCAAATTCCTCAACTTTCGATTTCAAGCTGTATTTTCTAGTAAAGGAATTGAATTCTTGCTTTTGTGTTGGGACTATAAAAGGGTTTGTCTTGGATTGGTTGTTATTGTCGAGGAGGATTTAGTTGTGGAGAAGAAGGAGGGAAAGAGGAATATTGGGTTTAATTTTATTAATCCATTGCTGTGATCCTGAAAGAGGATCCATGACAAAGGTATGCTTAAGTTTTGACCTAATGTTTTGTCTAGGATTTTGGTTTCTCTATCTCTGCTCTTTGTAATGTAAGTTATTTGCTTATTTTGACTCTTGAAAAATAAAGAGAAGAAGATGGTCCAGTGCTGTGGTGCTGTTCTTTACTTTCTGGATTTGTTAACTATGTGCTGACATGATAATATATAGAGAGAGGATACAAGTGGGTGAGGATAAAAGCTTCCTAAAGAGAAAATCTTTTTCATATTTGGCGGGTTATTGATGAAACTACCTGTCTCTAATTTTGCGTTTAATTGTTAAAATTTGCAACTTTAGTGCCCTAATTCAGTAACTTTTGCCTCAAGGATAGTGGGCATAGAGGTTCTGTTTTTAGCAGCTATATCGCATAATTTACATGCCATGATTCATTGGATTCATTTGGTTTACATATTAGAATATAACAGGAATTGGATAGCTGTTTTATAGCCTTGGAATAGTTATTCTTCACTAATATGTGGAATTTGTACTACACAAGTTTGTGGATATTTGTTTGCTGTAGTAATAATTCTACATTAAAATTTCAACCAGAGTTGCTATTATGGATTATCTATTCTATGGAATAACCATTTAGCATTTAAAATTTGAGCCAAAATTGAATATAACTATCTATTCACATCCTATTTCATAATGAAACATAGCTTAGTGGAGATAGAGGTTATAGAATTGGCGGGTGGCAGTGGTAGATTTTTAGGTGACCATTGAGGCATCAGAGTTATGGCTGAATAGAAACTCTTGGATATTTCAGTATGGTCACAAGCGTTTTGGAGTGATTGGCATTGGGATTTTGTATCTAACCTATAAATTAGATTTATCATCATTGATATCCTTTGTATTCTTTTGTCTTGCTATGGAAACCCAAAAGCAGTTCTCACGCTTAACTCTTCTCGAGTGGTAGAATTTTTCTTTAATGTTTTTGTTTCGAGGTGAATACAATTCCATAAATTTGCAACGTTAGAAGCAACCTTCTGCTGCATGAGTGACCTGAACTAACAAATTATGCTCACTATTAGGATGTCTAAAGAATTGAAGAATGAAATGCGAAACAGTGAATTTGTGGTATGTGGGTATTGCATTATGCATGAACCCAATTGTTTATCTTTGATGGGAATATGAGTGATTTCAAACATGTCAGCAATACAGAATGGGATTGAAAAACTTTAAGCTCTAGCTAATTTCTTTCCATGGTTGTAATGGAGGATGGGTTATTTATAATCTTTGTTATTTTCAGTTTGCCACCATTTTTTGTGCCTGACATTCTATTTTATGTGTTTCAAAAAGCAGCAGCAAGCATAGAAAATGGGTTAAATCCACTGGTTGAAAAAGTCAATCTTTTGGAACAAAAGTGTTCCACGTTTGAGTTTGATATGGTGATTTTGAACTAACCCAGCGTCCAATGGAACCTAAATTCATTGGTAGATTTGAACATGTAAGTGCAATATTCCTTTGTGTAAAGCATCAAAATAGACCAATCATGACTGTCTTGATATACATTTTGGTATGGCTATGTCTCTTTATATATGCCTAGCCTAGTCTGAAGATAGGAGCTGCTTTCTTACTTTCTTTGTTTATTTCTTAAAATTTGATTTTAATTGATAAACATGGTAATGGAGCATTCTTCTGCTTCTAAAAAATTGCAGTTAATGGTTTACCTTCTTATTAAACATTGACCCATGGATCCTGAAAGCAAGAAGTTTGGAAGAGGTAAGAATTCTTTTTAGAATGTCTTTGGTTGCACACACCATTTTACATATAGAAAAACACTCCACAGGTGGATTTTTCTATTTGCATCCCAGTTACTTGTTTAATCTAAACTGCAAAAGCTATAGATTGATCTTAGGGCAGTACTTTTTTACTCTCAACAATTACTGGAAATGTGATACCTTTTACAAGTTTTATTTTGTAATAATTTTATTTAACTTGCCAAACAATAAACTGTCACACACAAACTCACCTAAATGCCTACGTGTGGTGTTTTAGTTTTAGTTCACGTCTGATTACTTCTGAATATTTGAGGAAGTTTGAAAAATTCTAAACTTTTTGATTCATTGAAAGAATTGGTGCATTGGTTTAATTTGTTAGTTATTGTTCGAACAATCTAAATCCTACACCATTCTTAGGACAACTAAAAGAGGGGAAGTGAAATAAGAAACTAAGGGGTAAAATTAGTATATTATATGCCATCCTTGGGGGGCAAAATTGATGTTTTTGTCATCTTATTGTTGTTTACTCTTTTGAGATGCTGTCCTGTTTGAAACTTTAGGACCAAGAGAGCTGACTGGCGCTGTTGATCTTATAAGTCATTACAAGTTGTTGCCCCACCACGAGTTCTTCTGCAAGCGATCACTTCCTTTGTCAATTTCTGACACTCATTATCTTCACAATGTTGTGGGAGACACTGAAATCAGAAAAGGAGAAGGCATGCAATTGGATCAACTTATCCAGAATACCTCCTATTCCAGAGATAGCAATACACACATACAACCATTTGACCTAGATGTACTCAGAGAGGCCTTACAATTTAAGGAAACTACTCATATAGATTTGACTCCTGTGAGAAATATACTCCCTTGAAATTTGTCTTGTTTCTGTTGCTTTAGTTGTTTTTTAACAGATAACAATCAAAGCTGCATGGCATTGGTTCTGCAATTATCACTATTTGATTCTTCTGTAGATCACTCTGGTTGAGGTGATGGAATTTGCTTTTGTTGATCTTTTTCCGTTATCATCTTTGTTCAGGCAGAGAAGGGGACTCCTACCACTGCAGCAAAATCAAAAAGTGAGTCCAAAGACAAGGAGAGGAAGCATAAAAAGCGCAAAGATAAAGATAAGGAGAAGGATAAAGAGCATAAGAAGCACAAACACCATCATAAAGATAAAGATCGAAGTAAAGATAAAGACAAGGAGAAGAAGAAGGATAGAAGTGGGCATCATGATTCTGGCGGTGATCACTCCAAGAAACACCATGAAAAGGTCAGAAGTCATTCTTAAAATTTGTGGTGAATGGGAAAGGAAGTAAAATTTTGTACTACCTTGCAATTTTACCTCATGTGACATAAATATTAACTAGCAAATTTCTAATTTGCCCAAGACTTTTTATTTCCTCTAAAAACTTTAAATTGGGCGCTGTCTGTTGGCTGTTGGAAATAAATAAATATTCTGATCATGGGGGATTTGCTGTTGGTTTTGATTTTTAAATTGCAAGTTTTATCAGTGTTGTGGGTCTTTATTCTCCCTTTTCTAAAATGTAATGCATTTTAAATTTCAATACATTGCCAATGTGTATATATATGGACTTCTTATGGTTTCAGAAAAGGAAGCATGATGGAGATGAAGATCTTAATGATGTTCACAAGCACAAAAAAAGTAAGGTAATATAGATTAATCTGACTTGTGGAATTTTGCTGCATGTTCAGTTTCAGTTCTCAGTTTTTTTTTTCTTCATTTCTTTTATTTTTTATTTTATGAAGCAAGTTAATGTGATGCCTTTCATTCATTAGTTCTTTATTCACTTTAAATAACCACTCTCTTACTTTGTTTTTTTAATAATTTTCCATCAGCCTAAGGGCTCAAAAATTGACGAGGTTGGTGCCATAAAGGTAGCTGGCTGAAGTGGTTGACATAATATCGATCATTTGTTGTCTGAGTGGTGGTTGTTGAGAATTTGGATGGAATTTTCACTTAAGGTAGTCAAATTGTTTGAGGTAAACACCTTGTTTGCCCATATATAATAATTTCAACCCTGCTGTTCGTTTGTGTTGTATTTTTTGAATTAATGTCTGGATGTACTGAAAACTAAAAAAAAATCTCCCTTTTTCTCAATAACAGGAGTCATATTATTAAAACCAATTCTCTTAGCCTCCTTGTGTCCATAGGTTGACACCTTTGCGCCCTTTAGTTTTATACAGCATCTTCTAGCCAGGAAGAAAAGATGAATTATTTTAGCCCTTTTATTAATGTGTTATAAAACTACAGTCCAATAATTTTTGGATGTTTGCAATATGTTAGTTAATTTAGTATCATTCAGACTAGTATGCCAAATTGTGGTTAACGTGAAATTTACCTTGTGGACTTTCAGTTGCTTTTCCAATTAAATTTAATTGAACCTGTAAATCCTAAAAAGCTGCATTGCATTTTCTTGATCTTGGGAAGTGGAATGATAAATGTCACTGTCAAAAATATAGACAAATTACAAAAGATAAAAAAATAAAAAATAAAAGTAAAAAAAATGAATTTCACTTAATTTTAAATTGAAGGAATTGTTTCACTCTACTGGAACCTTGGGAAATTAAGTGTTATGTTGAAAATCGCAAGGTGACAAAGTTAAAACGGGCTTAAGTTTTACTGTGAAGTTTATTTTTCTGCTCTTGCTGCTTGTAAACTTCTGTTATTTATTTGAAGAATAGCTTCCCCCCCTAGGAATTATCTGAGAGAATAAGCAATTCTGGTTCAAGGAATATGTAACGCGCACCACATTGGTGGATGTTCTGTTCTGTGTTATCCAAGCTAAATAGTCTCTGGTTTTCAATAATGTGCACAGTTTTGTGTCCTAAGAATTACCATAATTTATAAAAACATTGTCTACACAATTAAAATTAGTACTTATGATTGAATTGCGACTTCTGACTGGTTGTTTCTCCTTTTCATGCAGAGTAGCTTTTGAAATGACTGAAAAATGTCAAGATGGTGAATTCACCTGACAAAGGAAAATCGGGATGCAGGGTAAAAATTGCTGAAAATGAACTTTGTATCATAACAATTATATAATTTATGGTAATAGGCTAAACTTTAATCCTTTCTTTTTCTTTTCAGTTTTTACGGTGCATTGGATATTTCAGCATGTACACATTATTGTAATCATTTGTCCTTTTTAGAGTAGTCCAAAGCTTAGTCCCATAATTAGTTTCAAGTAGAATTTTAGTCTTGAATTTTAGGAAGAGCAGATTTGAGCTACAGAATTTTGTACATTAATTCCTTTTTTACCTTAATTATTTGTGGCAATGACCAACATAATTTAGTTCTTCCATAAGGAATGCAAGGCCTGGGTTTGTGTTCGCATTTGAATGCTCTACTTTAAAATATGCAACAAAGAACAATGACTGGGTTACTAAGGAATAACTGTTGCTGCCATTTAATTTTTCTAGGTGAAGAATGATAATTTCGTGCCATTCTTCGTCCGTGATGGGGAGTGTTTTTTCATCTTGTACCATTCTTTCAAATTATGATTATTCCTAGATGATTCTGATGATAGAAAATGAGTATTCAGGCAGATTTCTGCTGTGTTGGATTAACAATTTAAAGGAGGCCTAAAAGGAGATGGGGTAGAGGTGTGGATACAACAATTTGTGGTGATTTCTCTGTTAAGACTGACATATTACAAGAATAAAGTTTCCCATATGAATGGGTTACTAGGAAAATTATTTGACTTTTAATGTTGAATCATGATCAACTATGACAGAAATAAATCATTGGATTGATCTCTTTTTTATTGTCAAGATAATAGTTATGAATAACCATTTAGTCTCCAATAATTCTAGGACTCGGTCTATTGGCTCATAGTTATAAGGGTTTGGGCCTTTATGAGAGAGCGGGGGCAACACTGTCTTAACTGGGAATATCCAATGCCAATACCAAGGCTCTGATACAGATTTGAAGAAAAATAGAGTGATGTCTTGAGATTTGAGACCAGAAAGGAGATTTTTCATCCTATCCTTATTTTGTAGTCTTCTCTTCTTAATGTAAGAGAAACCTTCATCTTTGTGTTGGTCTCCTCTCATGGTTGAAAGTTCCTTAAATACTTTCTCACCCCTACATTGATATTCAAACTTGAAAAAAGTTGGATAAATTATAGAAAGCTAACCTTAGCTAGGTAGTGGAACCTGACGTGGAGTTCGATTGTTATGAAGGCATTAGGTATCATGAAACAAATAATGCTCTTAAGCTATTAGCTACCTTCATCCTCTTGTATTAAATTCATTGTTTTAACTTTCAATCATCGTCCTTTATAGCCAAAAAACAAAACAAAAACCATTAATGTGAAGATGGTGGTCAACACTAATGTGAAGTACAGGGATATCTACTAACTCCAATATATAGATAATAAATACTGATCTAATCCATAAATTTGATTCAAAATCGGTTATTTAAGTTTGATCCATGACCCCCTAATTGGCGGTTATTTAAGTTTGATCCATGGGAGTGTGTAAAAATTCGGACTAATCAAAAATCAAATTAAATTAAAATAAATTTGATATGTTTAATTTTATTCGATTCAAATTTTAATTTGATTTGATTAATTTTTATAATTTTAATCTATTTAATTTGGTTTGATTATTTTTAGATTTCTATTTGGTTTGATTTGATTATTTTTAAAAATCTAAAATAATTAAATCGATTGAAATATATATATATTTTCAATTTAATTTAATTTAATTTTTTAATTTTTAATTTAATTAATTCAATTTTTTAACTTTCAATTTAATTCAAATCAAACCCTCCCCTCTAATTTGCGGACTCAAAGACTGATTTTTAGAAGGAAGATAATGAAATGTCTCTGTCTTTGACTTGTTTCCCTAACTTCTTTTTGCTTTTTAATTTTACCATTATTATGCAACTGACATATGCACGAGAAGAAAATGAACTGTTTTGTTAGATTCTTAATTAATTAATTAACTCTTTTTAATTTATTAATCTATCATTCAATTAAAATTTCCCCATTGTAATTTGTAAAATTAATAAACTAAAATGGCAAAAAATATTGCCTTCCAATCCAAAAGCAATAGCTTACTTCACCAAATTAAATGATATGACAAATAATTATAAGAATCTTTTGTACATTATAATACTGTATATATATGCATGTATCCAACGAACTCACTTGATTGCATGTTATACATACAAATACTAATTAGAGAAATTGTAAAATTTATTTTTTAAATAACTATATAGAATTTATAGATTAAATTAATAATTATATTTAAAAATATATATCATATATAGAAATTAGAGTTACTCAAATATAACAGTATATAAAAAAAAATTAAATTATGTGTATACTAAAAAAAAATGAAATCTTATTTTGAGAATTTTATTACTAATTTTAAAGTGTAACAATAAATGAGTCGAGTTTAATATTATCATATATGTATAAAATTTATAAGTTTAATCGAGTGTAATTGAATATATATTTACTTAATAATATTTATATTTTTATTATAATGGGTATTTTCTAATAATTATGCAATTGAAAATAATTATTATTTATATTATTTTATAAATAATTTCAAATAAATATATTTATACACAAAATTATAAATGAAATACCCATATTATATATATATCTCAAAATACATGCCTAGCTATAAATTTTTGTCCATATGCCTAATAGTTAAAACTTTTGATAACAATTCAAAATTTTCTTAAGAGTATACAGTTGTAAGCCATGTGGAGTAGAGAAATTAATGATTAATATAGCAATAGTGATGAATAAACGGTCAAGAAAATCATTACATCACTGTATTATAAATGTATAGAGAAGAAACTGATATTGATTTGTTTCAGTTTATATGGATCTATCACTATTATTAAAGATTTCACTTTCTTTCTCTTATGCGCTAATAATGGCCTAAAGAACCTTATGAAGCAACATTCATTACTTCTTGCAACTAACTCATTTTAGAAATCATTCTTCTATACTAAATTACTTCTTTAATTTTCTTATATTTACTTATTGTGCTTTAATATATTTATATTGTATATATGATTATGGGCATAGATAAAGAAAAAAAAAAATCTTAATAATTTAAAAAAAAAAATTATTTGATTCATTTAAACTTAAGTTTTTATATGAAAAAATTTTATTGATTCATTCAAGTGCAAATTTTTATATAAAAAAAAAATTCTCGGACTACCATGATTATTTTTTATTTCATCCGGATTAAGGGATTGTTACCATTAATAAAAATATCAGTTCTTTTATCATTAGACTATTCTTCAAAATTTCTGCAAGAATATTAAATAAGACGTGATTATATAAATAAATAGATATTATTTTATCATCAGGCCAGAAAAATAAAATGTTATAATTTTTAAGTGATTTAATCAATTATATAAGATTATAAACTAATTAATAATAATCTGATGCATTAGCATATTAATTATAATATGCATCTTATAGTTTAAATAATTAATTATTATATTAATCATATGGATGGTTATTAATTAATAGTATTTAATAGCTATGAGTAATTTATAATTCTACGTTATGTATTAGGTTTACTTATGGTTTTTTCACATATAGGCTAAAATGAAGAAGAAATCTTAGTCATTCTCAAGTCTTTAACTCGCCACTTACATTCGCTTAACACAGTTAGAAAGCAAAAACTACAGTGCCCTAGTTAAGGAATGAATCATGATAGGAATAATGCAAGGTCCAAGAATATCATTGGCTTTTCTTTTCCCCCTTTTTTTTAACCTTTCTTTATTATCTTCTTTCTTTTATGGGTATCCTAAGAAGTTGGCTCCAACAAGATGCTATTTATTTCTGAAAGCTAGAGAGAGAAAACAGTGCAAACCAAAAATAGATTCCAAACATCAAATAATTAGGATGTTACCATAACCTTTCTTGTCTAATAGTTTCTTCCCCAAAAGAAATCTCTATATGTTATATATCTCTTTTGGAACTTTCATTAATTTGTTTGTTTAACATGTTCTAATTCTATAGTTATATATCATAATTGTAATTAACTTAGTTAATGGCCTAATTAATTGTATCCCACAGACAAGGAACAAAAGAACAACTAAAAAAGAGAAGGGAAATTTTTTGCCTTTCATGCTTTAGTGACATTAATTAATTAAAAATTATAGTAATGAGTTTTTGGAGGTGGAAATGCATCAATTTGAAAAGCTTAAGCTTTAGGTATTTTCTAAGTTTCAAAAGTCTAAAGGAATGAGTATAAAGTCATACAGATTTAAATATTAATATTAGCTAAATAATAATGCATAAATAATAACTGTTGAGACTAAAACAGAGATCATCTAATACAATTATTAATTTGCTATTTGACACTTGTAATTAATATTTTTCCAATATATAACATTTCTTGATAGAAAAGGAATTAGGTGATAATGTATACTAAAATGGTGACAAGTCAAATTAAATTAAATTTTTAGCTTCAGAAGATCTTAAATCAAAATTAGGGGTCATCTCAATAAATAAAATAAAATATTAATTTATAAAAAAAAATTCATTTGATTCATTTAAATTTAATTTTTTATATACCATTAATTTTTAATTCGAACCTCTTGTCTTATTATATATTTCATGTTATATTTCATATCTCTCTATATATGTCATATCGTTTATGAAAAAATATTGACTATTAAAATATTTAAAAAAAATATATAACACATAAAAATAAACATGGGATAAAAATAAACATAAAATAAAAGATATGACATATAATAAAATAAAAAATCAAAATTGATTAATTTTTTTATTCATTCAAAATTAATTTCCTAATCAAAGCATCAAGCGTCATGTGATGTGTATATTTTCACTATGGAATGGTGCATTACAATTCTCCTTTCTCCTTTCTTTCCTTATTTGTTTCATTTTTTCTTTTCAATCTCTTCAAGATATATAACAAAGTCTCTTTATTCTCTTATCCACTGCACACAGTGTCTATGCTTTAGTCGGTGGTACTGTCGTTAAAGCAGCATCTATTCAATGTTTGAAGTTGCTGTGCAAACTAAAGGTAATACATGGAAGAGTGAAAGTTGAAACTTGGGTCCATTTCCTTTTGGCCATTATCACAAAATAATAAATAAAATAAAATAAAACTTTTTTTAATTATAATTTTATCACATACATATATAATCTAACAATAAATATATATGTTACTTGAATAATTAATTTAAATTTAAATTTAAATTATTCTCTCCATGATAAAAAAAAAAAAATTTACAATTATATAAAAATATTTTAATTTTAATTTTAAAAATTAATTATAATTATATTTATTTGATCAAAATTATATATTTTTTATAATTGAGAAAAATATTGATGAAATGTTATGATAAAGTTAAATATATATAATGACAAATGACTATAAAAAATGATATATATAATAGATTAATTTTAATTGCAGTTTTGATCAAATGAAAATAGTTGTGAATAATTTTTTAAAGAGTAAAATAGCAATTTAGATGTATAAAACTATAATTTCAAAAAATTTTAAATTTTTTTATATCATTAGCTTTTATTTACTGATTTTTCTAACGAGTTCTCTCTCCAATATTTGTTAAAAGAAATTATTTCAGATAATATATAATTATCGAAAAAACTTAAATTTCCATGATAGCGCGTATGTGCTCTCAAACTCAAAAAATGAAGAATAGAAAAAATGAATATGTATATTCACTCAATTCATTAGGGTTATAATAAAATTTGTTTATATACATCTAACAAAATGTCTAAACTACCTATGCTATTTAACAATATTTACAATATAATCTATCTGTACAAATTACTAAGCTACCCTTAATAATTACATCTGTTAACAACCCCCTCAAGATGGAGATTAATGAAATATTAATCCCAACTTGGACAAACTAGAAGAATGAATAGCAGGGCTAAGAGGCTTGATAAACATATCCACCAGTTGAAGTCTTGAAGAAACATGATGAGGAACAATAAATCCTTCAACATATTTATTGCGCACAATATGACAGTCAATTTCTAAGTTTTTTGTGCGTTCATGAAAAACAAGATTAAAAGTAATATGGATGGCAACTTTATTATCATAGTATAATGGGATGTGAGTAGTGATAGGAACCTGGAAATCTTTAGGCAAAAATGTTACATATTGCAGCTCACAAACAGTTTGTCCCATACTTCGATATTCAACTTCAGCTGAAGATTTTGAAACAGTAACTTGTTTCTTTGTTTTCCAAGCAACCAGAGAATTACCAAGCATAATACAGTAACTAGTAAGTCACTTGAGAGACTGTAGACAAGCAGCCCAATCTGCATCAGAGTATGCAGTTAAATGAAGAGTACTGGAATTAGGGAAAAACAAGCCAGCAGAAGGACAAGCTTTCGGATACCTTCAAACATGCACAACGGCATCCTAATGGAGTTGAGTAGGAGCAAAAATAAACTGACTAAGTTGTTGGGTGGCATAAGTAATGTCAGGACGAGTCAGATTCAAATAAAGCAATCTACCTACTAACCTCCTATACTTTTCTATATCAGATAGTAAATGAGAGATATCATCATAAAACTTTACTCCACTAAGCAGTGGTAAAGAAGTAGGTTTGCACCTAGTCAAACCAATATCTTCTAAGATATCCACTACATACTTTCTCTGATTCAGATATGTACCAGTAGCAGATCTAGCGATTTTCAATCCTAAGAAATACTTTGTTGGACCCATGTCCTTAATAGTAAATAAAGAATGCAAGTATTTCTTAAGGGCTACAATATGAGATTCACTATTGCCACTGATAAAAACATCATCCACATAAATCAATACTACCAGAAAACTAACAGAAGTAGACTGGAAGAATAAACAGGAATCATGAGAGGATTGTTGAAGACCAAAGGCTTTGAGTTTGTTTGTGAATTCTAGGCTCCATTGCCTAGAAGCTTGTTTGAGGCCATACAAAGATCTTTTTAGCTTACAAACTAGGTTGGAAGATGAAATAGAATAACCAACAAGGGGTTTCATATAAACTTCCTCAGTGATATATCCATGAAGAAATGCATTATTAATATCCAATTGATGCATCAACCAACCCTTGGCAGTGTGACCGCAAGGAAAATTCTCACAATAACAAGTTTAGCTGCTGGAGAGAAACTTTCTGTGTAATCTAAACCAGCCACCTGGTTATATCCCTTGCCACCCATTTACATCCTATAAGTATTTTTCTAAGAGGTAACTCAGTAACTTCCCAAGTATTATTCAACTCCAAGGCCTCTAATTCCTTATTCATGGCAGCAATCCAATGAGGGTCATCTTTGGCCTGATTATAAGTTGAAGATTCATGAATAGCTAATATGTTTGCTACAAACTGAAGATGAGACGGTTTTAGAATAGTGGTATATGTAACAAGATAAAGTTGAAGAGGATAGAGTGAACCTGTTGGAGAAGCCTGGACTGAATTAATTGTAGCAGTAGTAGAACTAACAAGAGAAACAAAATCTTGGAGCTACTGAGGTTTCTGTTTAACCCTAGTACTTTTCCTAATAGGAAGAGAAGAGGAAGGAATTATGTCTAAAGAATGAGGAATATAAGACATAGAATCTGAAGGAAGAGAAGAAACAACATGAGATGTAGGATGAGAAGAAGTAGAAGACATAGAAAAGAAATGATTAGAATTAGAAATAGGATCATCAAGTTCACAATTAAGATAATGTGGTAAAACAATAGAAGTGTCAGAAATAGTAGTAGTAGAAAATGGAAAAAATGTTTCATAGAAAATAATATATCTAGAAACAAATACAATATGAGACTCCAAGTTATAAAGTTTATATGCCTTTTGATGAGAAGCATGCCCTAAAAAGATACATTTAAAAGCTCTAGGATCTAGTTTATCTTTGTATGGTTTAGTGTTTGTGGCAAAATACAAACAACCAAAGACCCTTAGGTGATTATAATCAGGTATTTTTTGTGTAAGTAATTCATAAGGAGTTTTCCAATCAAGGACAGGCGTAGGAAGTCTATTTATAAGAAAAGTAACAATCAAAATAGCTTCTGGC
This sequence comes from Aleurites moluccanus, assembly GCA_948193065.1. NCBI lineage: Eukaryota > Viridiplantae > Streptophyta > Magnoliopsida > Malpighiales > Euphorbiaceae > Aleurites > Aleurites moluccanus. The sequence goes on from CANXYC011819699.1 coordinate 59,574, forward strand.
CAAAAATATTTGGGAAGTGAAGATTGAAAAAGTAAAGCCCTAGCTACCTGAAGTAGATGTTTATGTTTTCTTTCCACAATTCCATTTTATTGTGGAGTATAAAGACATGTTTTTTTATGAAGAATTCCTAGAGTATGAAAAAGATTGGAAGAGTCATAATTAAGAAATTTTGTCCCATTATCACTTCTCACTATTTTAACCAAAGCATTAAATTGAGTAGATATTAATTTCAGAAAATGTTTAAGATTTTGAACGGTTTCAGATTTATATTTTAATAAGAATCTATAAGTAGTCCCAGTGAAATCATCAACAATGGTTAAAATATACTGAGTATTGGGAAAGGAATGAGTCTTATAAGGACCCCATAAGTCAATATGCATTAATTCAAAAGGTTTAGAAGTATGAGTGAGACTATGAGGAAAAGACAACCTATGTTGTTTAGAAGCAGGATAGATAGCACAAGGTTTTGTAGAAGAATCATATGGTCTAATATTATTAATAGACAAATGTTGAATTTTATCAAGGGATGGATGACCTAATCTATTATGCAAGATAGAGAAAGGAATTAGAACATTCTAAAGAGTATTATTAATATGTAAAGTTGTATGTACAAAAGAGTCTTCAAAATGTACAACAAAAAGAATAACAGATTGCTTGGATTGAAATTGTCTTATTCTATTTACAGAAAAACTATCTTTATCCAAGATATACAATCCAACAAATTCCTCACCTACTGTTATAATCTCTTCAGTCCATAGGTCCTGAAAGATGCAATAATCATCACAAAATACAATTTTCAGTTTAATTTGTTTGGTCAGTTTATAAACAGATAAAAGATTGAATTGAAAGGTGGGAACATGCAAAACTTGAGTAAGACAAAGTTTGGTATGCATTGAAACTGATCCTATGCAATTAATTTGTTTAACAGTTTTGTTAGGTAGGTGAACAACAGAAGATGTTTGTGAAATAAAAGTATTGTGCATGAGTGTTATATCAAAACACATGTGATTTGTAGCACTCGAATCAACTATCCAAATATCTTCAAGTTTATAACCAATCACACTTAAAGAAAGGATATGAATTGTACCTGCATAACTGGTGTAGTTAACAAACTCACCCTCATTCACTGTTGCTTTGCCTTTCATGTACTTAACAAGCTCCTTTTGCACTACTTGAGAGATGAGAGAGGTAAAATCTTCTCCTTTAGACAAATCTGATATGTCTTCAGTACTAGCAATTATGGTAACTTCAACCTGGGCATATACTCGAATAGGCTCTTTATTCCTAAAATAATTACCTCTCTTCTTCTTAAGATCCTCATACCATTTTGGCACTCCATGAATCTTGAAACAAGTGTCTCTACTATGGCCAATATAGCCACAGTGTTCACAAACTTTATCCTTATCGGTCCACTTCCAAGCATCTCTCCTAGTACTACCATTATTCCAAGTCTCAGTTCCTACTATATCTCTCTCATACTCCCTTCTAGAGAAGTAATTCCTTACCAACATTGCATTAGTATCAACAGAATCAACTAATGAATGAACTTTTCTTTGTTTCTCAACTCTAAGAACCATTGAATATGCTTTATTGACACTAGGAAGTGGTTCAATAAGCAAGATTTGGTTCTTAATTACATCATAATTGTCATTTAACCCCATTAAAAACTGCATCAGTTTCATGAGAGAAGCAAAGCCTGCACTGGACTTTGCTGCTTCACAGGCACAATACAAGCCAACTCATCCCACAACTATTTTAATTTTGTGTAATACATAATCATTGTCATAGAGCCTTGACTAATGGAACTAATCTCTTTTTGGAGTTGATAGAACAACGGTCCATTATTCCCCCTAAATTTTTCCTCGAGTTCACACCACAACTCTCTAGCAGTTCTGGCATAGATGAATGCAATAACCAAATCCTTAGATATTGAATTTAATATCCAGGATATAACCATACAATCAACCCTCTGCCAATGATCATACTCAGTGGAGTTAACATCAGGCATTCCAATCCTCCCATCTATAAATCCTAACTTTACTTTAGCAGCAAGTGTTATTCTAACAGACAGACTTCATGACATAAAATTCATACCGTCAAGAGGATTGGTTACCAATGTCATACCTGGATGATCCGAGGTTTGAAAAAGCATAGGATCTCCAACCTTAGGTATCTCTACCCGTTGTCCAGTTTGTTCATTATTCCTGTGACGAGTATTCCCTTCATTTTTGGTATCTAATTCTAAATCGGAATCCATATTATGTTATTTGAGATAAAAGAGTCTCAAATGTTGGATGAACAATCTCAGAACTATAAATCCCCAATTATTATAAATTTGGACCTTAATTTGGTATTTCCTGAACTACGAACAAATATTCCTAATTGATATCGAAACCCTAATTTCACCTCAGAATCCAACAATGAAATTCTTCCCTCCGATCCTTACTCTCTTAAGAAAGGTAAGAGAGAGAAAAAAAAATCCCCAAATTTCAAATCCCTAAATAAAAAATCCTAGCTTTTTGTGTCAATGAAATTCCCAAATCTCTAATCTCAAATCTGAAACCCTAGCTTTTCACGATATGAATCAATGAAAATGCTTTCTTACCATACCATATCTCATATGCTCCACATAAATCAAATATGGGAACAGAAAAAAAAAAAAAAAAAAAAAAAAAAAAAAAAAACGAGTTCATTCGATAAACTCAAACCCCTAAAAAAATAAATTGATCGAGAAATTAAGATCAAAAGAAAGAAAAAAAAAACTCTCCATCAGAAATTTCCTTAAATCTGCCCGCTCTGATACCATGAAAAAACTTAAGTTTTCATGGTAGCACGTATGTGCTTTTAAACTCAAAACACGAAGAATAGAAAAAATAATTCTGTATATTCACTCAATTCATTAGGGTTACAATAAAGTTTGTTTATATACATGTAATAAAATATCTAAACTACCTATGCTATTTAATAATATTTACAATATAACTTATATGTACAAATTACTAAGCTATTCTTAATAATTACATTTGTTCACAGTTATTTTAAATATAAATAAAATAATATAAAAATAAATTAAATAAGAAAAGTAGAGATTTTAATTCCTTATAATCATTAACATTACAAGTAATATGTTAAAATCTCTATTTTTTTAATTAATTTTATTTTTAAATTTATATATTTAATATTATTTAAATTTTTATTTATAAAAAAATTATTTTTTATAAGTGCTATTAACTTGAGTCATGAATTAATTTTATATATTATATTAAATTTATATTTTAATCTTATTAAAGATAAATTGGACATATTGAAAATAAAAATTTTAAAAAAATATAAAAACAATAAAATAAAATACTTCATTTACAATTTAAAAATTATAATGCTGATTAATATAATACAGAATATACTTGATTGTCAAACAACTTACCCCAATATTAAGTTGGGGCCATTTTCATGATCCTTGTGCAGTGGACATTCCAAAAATTCAAATGCTTAGAACAACTATTATTAAACAATAAAAGTAACTTTTAATGCCTCGTTATTTGATTAATATACTGAAATTGCTTTTAAAATTATACAGTGTCATAGTCAAATTCGAGTTGAAATTAAATTAATAAAAAAAAACTTTTGACTAAAAGTTCACTTTGTGGATCAAAATAGCTTCAAAAAATGATTAGCCAGCTAGCTAGCCACCAATAAGAAGTTAGTTTAGTAACTAAATGATTTAGAAATATTTATAAAAGTTGAAAATTTAATTTTAATATAATTTAAAATCAATTTATTTACATCTTAACCTAAGTGATATAATTTCATCCACAAAAAATAATAGAGTTCTTACAAATGTGTGCCATACAATATTCATACAGGATTATTTAGGAATCTATTTCATCTCACCTCATTATTCGAGTTTCGGTTTAAATTTATCATATTGAATTAAGTCAATTTAAATTATGGAGTCAAATCGAATCGATTATATTTTTTAAATCAAATATTATTATTTTAATAAAATTCCTCTATAAAAATATTTATTTTCATTTTAAAATTCAAATCGAATCCAACCTAATAAAATCTAAATCCAAAACTAAAAAATTCCAAATTGTTATTATATCTCTAAATACAACTTGAGAAAAAAAGAAAAAATAAACAAAGAAGTCATAAAACAGTCTCAAAACTAGGATTAAAGAAAAAAGTAAAAAAATTTAAATCCACAAAAAAAAATAAAAATAAAAAATAAAAAAACTTTTTAGCAGAATATGGATAAATCCAGATCTGAGATATCAGACTAGCCGATCTAATCTTTAAAGAGAATTCTCAAGAATGTGGCATAAGGCCAATGAGAACAGTAGCAACTAAGTTTTTTTTCCTTTTAAGAAATATTAAGTTAAATACATATATCAATTACAAATATGAAATATTAAACTGACAATTACATTAAATTTTACATGAAATATATCAATTGCCCATAAAAAATCAAATTTCTAATCTTTCGACACTTCAATTTTAATCCTACTATTATATTAAAGTTTCAAATATTGTCTTTAAGGTGCCGCTAATCACGAGTTTTGTGACACCTCCTCCTTTATTTTTTTTCTAATTTTTTTTGTTTCTTCCTTTAATTTTAGAGTAGTGCTACTTGCCTTTTATGGCAAACAATTTAGGGTTTAATATCTATTTAACTACTCCTCTTTTCTATAAAAATTTGTGAGCAAGGTGACTATTTTGGGCACTTGAAATCTATTTCTCATTAGAAAATCGATATTTTTTTTTAGGGATGGTGATTCTGCAATGGTTTTAATTTTTCATATTCAATTTTTTTATCAATAATAGAGATAGATCTGATTCTAATGATACTTAAGAGAGTTCAAATGGTTTGATTCTTTTTATGGATAGACTAATCATTTATCACTCTCTATTTTTATTTGCTTTTAGCATTTAGATTATAATCACTAAATCATATCTAAAAATACTATTACCATTGTTAGTAAGAATTTCTCAATATTTGACTGAATTTTTCATATTTTATATAAATTTAAATTTTTTCCTTTTAAAATCTAGGTTAATCTTAAATTTGTATTTCTAGACTTTTGTATTCTTTATCTCTCTTATAATTTCTCTTAGAAATTAATAGATTCTAATTGTCTCTTAAAAAAAAAAAAGTAAAGTCATTGTACATTTTGACGAGTATTTAATATCCAACATTCTTCTTATGCCAGCATGTCCCAGAGAAAAGGCTTCTAAGACCTATAATTCCAAGTTTTATGCCCTTGGGTTGTCCCTACAACTACAAGATACCTTTGGTAAGGTTAGGTGAGTGTAATTGAGAGCTTGAGACAAATTAATAAACACTAATTATGGCTCAAACTATTGGTAAAATGAGATGAAAAGTAAAACTAGTTATCTCTTTCTCTTTGTTTTAATTACCAAATAGTAATATTATTATTGCAAGTGCCCATAACAATTTTTTATTTTTTTTATATATATTTTGTTTCCAATAACAAAATTCAAAGTTCACGGTTCAGGCTTCACACTAAGCGTAGTACACAAGGTCACGAGTCAATGCAAAATTTAGACACAAACAATAAAAAATTTAATAAAGTAAGACTTAAATGTAATGCTATACATGTTCCTGCGTTCCTATATTGCAATGCCTTTCAATTAATATAAGAGTTTTAATTTATTTCCTTAAAAAAAATAAGTCTAATTTATTAGTGAGATCTCAAAAATTAATTGTGGGATTATTAAATATCGATATATATTAATAATGCTAATAATTATTTATAATAATGATAAAAAAAATTATTATATTTAATTATAATACTGTTATTTTTTTTATTACCATTAAATTTTTTACTTTTAATAATATAATGTATATACTATAAAAAGGATTGCTTGTAGTAAATGGCATAATTAAAGGGAAACTAAGGGGAGCTCTAATCCTTTAAAATCTTTAATATAAATATATATGAAAATTTTTTATTTTTTAATTGGTCATTTAAAAAATTTTTAAATCAATTTTCTAATTTATTATTATATTAGTTTTAATTATCTCTAATAAAATTTTATAATTTCGTCCTTGTCTATGGTAAAGATAAGAATTACAATATCATCATTATTTGTATGTAGTATAGTCTATTTATTCAAATATATTTTTGAGGGGTTGAGGTACACAGCAGCCCCTCATGTGTCCCATTTTATCTATTTATAAAATTTTATAAAATTTTTAAAAAATCATATTTTGATAGTTTTTTATTTAATGAATCTATTGATATATTTTTTATGTTAAACAAAAATCATTTGGATAGGAAAAAATGCATTAGAAATTTTATGTATTATATTTAACGGTTTAGATTTAATGCATTTCTAATGTATTTTTTCCTGTCCAAATGATTTTTATTTAGCATAAAAAATATAGATTCATTAAATAAAAAACTATCAAAATATAATTTTTTAAAAATTTTATAAAATTTTTTAAATAGATAAAATGAGGCACATGAGAAGCTGCTGTGTAAAAATACACAGCCGCCCATTTTTGAGAGGGTATTAGAAATGGAGATATATAACCTATTGGCATCAATAAAAATAGAGAGAGAGGATCATTAGGATGATCTATTAATATTTAATAGAATAATGCACACAAATAGACAAGTAATAAATAAATAAATTAACCAAAGCAAATTGCAGTATCTTTTTTTTTTTTTTTGTCCCAATTAAAAAAATAAAAGAAAAGAACAGTGAACAGGAATAGAACAATACATTACATGGATCTTACATTTCGAAAGATTCCCCAAAGTTTGGAAGTTACAACTTACAATGGCTATTCCTATTTGACGTACATGTTTGGTTAGTGGTATAGGAAACAATCAAAATCTAAATTCTCGATGATCTAGAAAAAAAGAAAGAATGAAACCAAATACATATATACATACATGCAATCAAAGTGTCGGTGAACCATTTATAATCTTTGCACATGTGCTTAATAGAGTTGTTTATGTTACTGTGGGTATTGGTGTTTGAATCTTTAATTTAAGAATTTAAAATTTATTAATTTCAATAAATTTTTAAAATCACTTGATATTAAAAATCTAATGTTGAAAATGTGTAAAAATATTAATGATTATATAAGTGGTAAATGACAATTGCCCATATAATTAGTTTTAGTCATTTTAATAATGGTTAATTCAAATCCAATTAAAAAGTTCAATTATTAAAAAATTTAATATGATATCAGACTAATTATTCTGCTGTTTATTTCCTTCCGCATATAAAGTTCATAGATGCAAATGTTTATTCTTACCTGCGAAGATGGTGTGGAGGCTCATGCATAAAGCCCGTGACGTAATATCAGTATGTTGCGAGGGAGCGTATTAGAAATTCCACATTAAAAATATGTAAAAATATTAATGTAAAAATATTAATTGGTATATAAGTGGTAAATATCAATCACCCATATGATTAGTTCTAATTATTTTGATAATAATTGATCCAAGTCAAATTAAAAAGTCCGATTATTAAAAAATTTGTTACTTAAATTTAAGTGATTTTAAGTATTTGGTTTGATAATTCATTAATGAATTTTAGTTTTAAAAATAAAATTTAATCTTTAAATTAAATTTTTTTAAAATAATAGTTAATAATTATCAATAAAATAAAATAAAAATTATTAAATAAGTTTGATTTAACTGTTAAAAATATAAAAAAAAATTAATAACCGTGTTAAAAATTTCGAGATTCAATAAAATTTTGTCGTATCTCAACGTTACGAATTCAACATGATTATGAATTCAACTGTGGAGGTTAATAGTTTGATTTCAAAACTTTTAAGTACAATGCAAATAATGTGTTCCGTTGAAAACCTTGGATAAAGTATTTGGATGCATCGATGCCGTTCAATAACAGGGTCCCTACATTATGATGGTGGAATGCAGAAGGGTCCGTAACGGATTTCTTTCCACTTATATGTGTCCATATGCTAGAAAATGGACCCATGAAACAACCTTCAGTCTCCATGCAAACAACCACTTTAGTTCTATTTAAACAACAATTTTAAAAATTAAAAGATGAATTATATATATTATTTTAATAGTTTTATTTCAAATTCATTAGATTCTATAATATAATCAATTAAGAACATATTTTTTCTATAAAAATTTGTTGTTATTATTATTAATAATTATTAGAAAATTTAAAATTGAATTTGTCTTAAGTACAATGTAAATAAATAATATATTAAAATTTTAAAATTAATAATATATATTCAACCATTTTAACTGAATCAAAATTTCTAAATTGTATATTTATAATTTAGACAGTTTAGTTACTCTTAACAATATGATCTTATTTAATTTAATTATTTTTAAATTATTATTATCATATCAATCATATATGATTTTTAAATTAAATCAAATATAATTTTATACAGTGACATATTCAGAAATTTAGATGAAGGGATGAAAATTTATAGAATTATTTTTTTTATAGGGTTATATATAAATGTAAAATTTTAATTATAAAAATTTTAAAGTTAGAGAAATAAAAATAAAAAATTTAAGAAAAATATGAAAAAATTAAACATTTTAGAGGACAAATATAAAAATTAAAAAATATAAGTATAAGATTAAAAAAAAAATTATGAAATTAGAGGGTTACCTATAAAAAATTTTAGAATTAAAAAGATAAAAATTAAAAGAATAAATATAAAAAAATGAAAAATTAATCCCTTATATCCAAACATATATATATATATATATATATATATATATATATA
>CANXYC011819768.1:0-23796 GCA_948193065.1 Aleurites moluccanus
TATATATATATATATATATATATATATATACTTTTTATTTTTTTATAATTTCTAGAATTTTATTTCTTACTACACTATAACTAAAATTTTATGTTAATTTATATATGTAATTCAAATTAACTAAAAAAAATATATTATTAATTATCTTATTGAAAATTTAATTATTACATCATTAATTATTATTTATAATTTTTTATATATGATATAATTTATAACAAATATATTATTTTCATATTTAATTTATAAATTTTATTATATTAAAATAGTAAATAATTAGTTATTAAATAACTAATATAAATACTTATTAATAAGTAATTAATAATTATTAAATATTAATATAAGTGCTAAATAATAACTAATTAATTAGTAATAATTAATTATAAGTGTTAAGTAATAAGTAATAATAAATTAATTAATTGTAACTAATAATTACTAATTATTAATTACTAAATACTAATTATTAAATTACTAAATTATAAGTTAATAATATAAATTTTTTTATATATAAAAAATAAATTTAACTATAAAATTTATTAACTAAATAATTATATATATATATATATATGAAAAAATAAAATAAAAATCACATATATATAAATTCGCAAATTCATCCAGCAATTATATAACCATCAAAATAAATTTCAAATCATATTATCAACTTATTATTTTATTAATACTTTTACTTCAATTATTATTATTTATTAATATTATAACCTATTCAATACTTTTTAAAATTTATACAGTTAATTATTTTTATTAATAATTTAATTTTTCAAAAATAAAATAATATTTTATAATATTTATAATTAAAACTACTTATTATTTTTTTATGAATCTGGATGCACCTTATTTTTTTGGATTTCAGATATATATTAAATAATTATATAATGATAAATATGAGATTATAAATCAAGATTCCTAATATTGATAAATTTAATCAACCATTTATTCGTTAAATAATTTTGTTAAATTTATATGTTTAAAATAAATATATTTTAAAATATCTACTACTAAATTTTTTTATGATATTTTAAAATATTTTTATATTTTATTTTTTACTAAATTTTATATTTATATTTCAAGTTAATTATTTAATATTATTTGAATATAAATCTTATTAAATTGAGTATGTATATAAATATAAAAAAAATATATAATATTAAATATGAGTATAGAACTCAAGACTTTTCAGTATTTAAATATAAAATAATCATTATATCATTTAAAATTTTTTGTTAACTCTATATATTAAAGTAAATTTGTATTTTAAGATATTTTTATTAAATTTTTACATTTAATTTTAAGTTAATTGGATTTTATATTTAAATTTAAATATTTATTAAGTTTAATTTAATTTATGTATAAATTTTAATTTTTATTGCCCTATTGCTTACAAGACTACAACTAAATTTTATATTGATTTTCACATATATAATTCAAATAGAATTTTATATAGTCTTAAAAAAATATTATTAATTATCTTATTAAAAATTTATTTGTTACATCATTAATTGTTATTTATAAATTTTCTATATATTCTATAATTTATAGAAAGTATATAATTTTTACGTTTAATTTATAAATTTTAAAATTATATCACACATACTTAATAATAAATAATTAGTTATTATTAATAAATCACATTGCTTACTAATAAGTAATAAATAATTAATTAATAATAACTAATAAATAATAATTATTAAATATTAACTATTAATATGAGTACTAAATAATAATTAATTATAAGTAGTATTAAGTAATAAATAATAATAAATTAACTAATGAAAACTAATAATTATTACTTATTAATTACTAAATAATAACTATTAATTTATTAAATGATAAGTTGATAATATTAAATTTTTATTTTTTAATATAAAAAATAAATTTAATTATAAAAATACTAACTAAATAACTATTAAAATATATAATAAATAAAACACAAATTTTTTATGATATTATTAGTAATTTATTATTTTAGTAATTTTATTTATGTATATAAATTAATAGACATATCAAATAATATTACAAAAAATTGCATATATTTAATAATTATAATTGTATATTTGATTATTTTTATGTTTTTTTTAATATTTTTAAAATTACATACATAAAATTTTAAAATAAAAATAAATATTTTTTAAAAATAATTTTTATGTGTTTTGACCCGACACGATCCATAACTCGCAAATCAACTCGAATTTGACCTGAATTTTTTTTTTTTTATTTGAGTCAATCTGATATATAACTCGTCTGCGCGCAACCCTAGATGATCCATCCATAATTTGTCCAAAAAAAAACAACACCCAAATTGACCCAAACTCGAAACGATCCAACTCGAACTGCCCGATCCGACCCATTACCACCTCTAATCAAAATTGACCAATAATTATTTCTTCATCACTTTCTAAATTTATATTTATTAAGTTAAATGTCGTCAAAATCTACCAGATTTATTATAAGTAATATCTTTATTTTTTTTCACATATATATGGCTGCTAATATTTTTATTGAAAATTTTTATTTTACTTGATTTTGATTTTATTATTTTAATTACTTGAAATTGTAATGAATTTACTAATTATTAATTTTTAATTAGAGAAGGAAAATTTTATATTGTTCATATTATTTAAATATTTATCATTATTTTATGTTTAATTGTGTTATTTACTCATAATTTTAATATTATATTTACATATATTTTTACTTTATTTCAATGTATATTTTATATTCAATCATGATTTTTAATAAATTATACTATTCCTAATATATTTTATATAATATTTAATTCAATTATAGTTTAAAATTTTGACTCGGTTCAAATTTAATATCAAATATGTAACTCTATTTTTTAATATTTCAATAATCAAGTCAAATTTATTAATATTTAGCATACAAAACATAAAAGGTTTTTATTCAATGTTATATATATGTGGTTACTATTACAAAAAAAAAATACATTTATTTTACAAGTTTGGTGTTGGTCATATAATAAAAAAAAAATAGTATCTTATAATTTACTAATCAATATACTAGTAGTTTATGCAATGATAGAATCTTAAAAATAATTTTAATTTTTATTATTATACTAATATAGTAATATGTGACTTATAATAATTTTTCTAACTATAATTTATCTTATTATCTGATCAATAGTATTTACAAATCAATTAAATTTTTACACATTAATATTCTTATTGATATTGAATTAAAATTTTATATTATATATTTGATGTTTTTAAATCGAATTTAATATTCAAATTATTAAAAATAAAAAGTTACAAATATGAAATTAAATTAAAATTAAGTTGATATTTTAATGTAATAAAATTAATTTGAAATATAAATTAATTTATATATATATATTTTTAGTGAAATTTATTTACAAATAAATTGAATTCCGTATAAATTTAACTAGAGTTTTAATTTGAAATATAATTAATAAAATCATGTATTTAGTTCGATGGAAGGTATTGTAAGATCCATAAGCATGTCATGGATTCTATCCTCCACAACTACTATACCGTAGTATTTTAGATTATTAAAATACCATAACCATTATTTCCACAAATTATAAATTTAGTTTTTATTATTTTCCATCATATTTTTTACAAATATTTTCCCTTAAACAATTTCCTTAATTATGGAGATAATTGTAGTCTATTAACGAATGACCATCTTGAATCTTACCTTAATAATCATGGAAATCTCGGCCTTGCACTAATAAAACCAATGGAAGATCCAACCACATCAATGAGTATAGGTATGATATTAGTTTAATTTCGCGTTTGTAAATTTGTTATTAAATTAAATTAATTTTTTTAATTTAAAAAATTATCAAATTAAATCATATTATCGTTTAATTATTTTTAATTTATCGATTTCAAATTAAAAATATTTTTTAAAAATCGTTATTATTTTATTATAAACATGAAAAAAAATTAATAAAATATTAGAGATAAAAAATTTTAAAAATAATTTAATACACAATTCAAATTTATCTATTTTATTAATTAAAACTATAAAATTTATATTTTTCTCAAAAATTAAATTTTTTTATTTATTTTTAATAAATTTTCATGAACGATGTTTTTTAAAAATTTTAAATTAATATTAAGAAAAAAAAAGTGATTGTATATAAAATAAAATTAAATATATTTAATTGTAATAATAATAAAAAATAATATATAAAAATTTTGGTTTAATTCAGTCTAAAATTAAAAAAAATTAAATTATAAATTAAATCGAATTTTAATTTAATATATTTTTTAAATTAATAATTTATAAAATCATAAATTTAAATTTAATTTAATTTAATTTAATTTGATGAATTTGACTGAAAGTGAAACCGTGGGCTACCATTTTTGTAAATCAAAGGCTCTTTGTGCCCGCGGAAACAACTGCTGCCAGTTGTAATTCCAATGGTGGACAGCTGCAGCATCGGTGGGAAGCGACTAACCGCGACGCTGTTGATTTCCCCAACACTTTTTCCAGCCCTTGCCCACATAAATAATACATAAAAGGGTAAATAAAAAAAATAATCTCAATTTATACTTCTCCTTTCAGAATTAATCCTAAATTAAAAATTATTAAAATATTGAATCTTGATCTTACAAATAATTTATAATTCATCAATTTTACCAAATTTTTTTAAAATTAAAATAAAATATTACAAATTAAATAAAAAAACTAAAGCATCTATTTAAGAATGAAATAAAGACAATTACTTCATTCCTATATTATGATTAGCAAAAAGACAGGATTTTGAAGGATTTTCAAAGTTTAAAATATTTTAAAATTTATTTTTTTGAGTATCTCTATTATAAAAAAAATATATATTTATATAATTAAGTAATATCTTGATGTACTAAAATTAAAAAATTAAAATGCACTTTAATTTAAAATATCAATGATTAAAAATATAGTAAAAAACTTGTGATTTTATTATAAAAATTAAATTTTGAATTATTATTTATGTCAAAGATAATATTGTTAATTTTATAACAATCAATATGAATATTAATTAAATATATTTAGGAATATTTTGTATAATGAATCATAGGGATAGTATTCAATTTGGGGCATGTATTACACACAAAAATTCAATTTGGGTGCTGTAAAATTCTTCGGTTTAGTTAGCCCCTTAATGTTAAATTTTTTTCTCAATTGATGGTCTGTCAATTAACACCGTTAGTGAATTCAGTAAAGTGGGGAGCTACTGCAAGATGGAACTACTGTCCAAATTTCGGTTAGCCCTACAAAAATGGAAAGTTAATCATCTTCTTCAATTTTTTTTTTGAATATTTTTTCTTATTTAAAAATATGATTTTTAAATTTTTATTATTTAAAATTATAAAATATATGTTACAATTTAAATTTATTAAATTTATTAACGATATTAAATGTTTAATTGACAGACAGACTCTCAATTAAACCAAAATCAAATATTAAGAGATTAATTATATGAAAAAATTATAAAACACTCACATTGAACTACTATGTATATAGAATCTCAAATTAGGCATTACCCATAAATTTTAGGGTCCATTTAAAGAGTTTGAAGTTAAAATTAAAATTAAAATTAAAATTTTTAATTTTATTGTTTGATAGCTATCTAATTGAAATTGTAATAAAACTAAAAAAAAATAATTTCATAATTTTATTTTTAATTTAAAAGAATTATAATTTAATAATTACTACTACTATTTTTTTTTTCATCGTCATTGCCGTTTCTAAAATTATGATTGGCGATGGTGATTTACCACCATCGATAATGAATGCTCATTGGATCGTCACCACTGATGATGATGGCTCGTTGGATTGTCATTATCGACGATGATGACTCGTCAAATTGTCCCTGTCAATAATAATGGCTCGCTAGATCATTACCATCGGCGGTTCACCATCACTTTCATCGTCTCCAATTTTTTTTATTTAATTTTAATTTTAATTTTAATTTTTTGTGTGAAATAAATTTTAAAATTATAATTCCAACATAATTTTAATTCTAGATAATTATAATTGAAATTAAAATTCTCAATTTCAATTCCTTATTCCAAATGAATCTTTATAAATTTTAAAATTTAATATTTTAATAATTAAAGTAAAATATATTTTAAGATTTAAGTATAATAATCTATTAAAAATGATAATGTAAAAAATAAAATAAACATTATTTAAGATAATAAAGATTAAAATGTATATTACGACAAAATTCAAGCGAATCTTTGTAATTAGTCCTTAAATTATTATCTCATATAATTGGTTGCGTGAGTTTTCACTTTTCAATATTTGCCACTTGCCAGTCGCCATATTACCGTCTACCGACAGAAAAAAGAAAAAGCACATGCACGGTGTTGCTATCACGCGCTTAAGAAAATATATATATTTTTTTAATTACTGGTTTAACCGAAGCGTGAAATTAGTACGGACCTTGTGGTCGAGAAGTCCCTCTTGGCAGCTTGGAATGGTTCTTTGAAGATTCTACGATACTTTTCTGCATAATCTTTTTATCAGACACCTAATTTTCTTTTCAAACACCTAATTTTCTTTTCAAACTTTCACCCTGAAATGGCTGGGAATCACAACCCAGGTACGTTTTTCCTTTTCCTTTCATTTCTCTTTATTTTTTTTTTTATTTATATGTTGGCTTCTTTGATTCATTCTGTTTCACGATTTCGCTGTTCTTTCAGTTATTAATTATGGATTTATATGTGAGATTAAGCTGTTGTAAGTTCCGAGAATGCTTTATTTATTTGTTTCGTTTGGTATTTTTGAGCTTATTTCTTTTGATCGTTTTTAGTAGATCTTTCTTTATATGCTTCTGGTTATGTTCTCTGTTTCGAATCATGTGTGGTGGTATTATATTGTTCATTTCAAATTATTATCCCATTCTGGTGCTTAATTAGTTATTAAATATTTGAAATTTTATATTACAGTACATTACATAATTACGAGTGATTTCGGAACGGATCATATTGAAAATTGTTATTTTCCTGTTCAGTAGTTTTGTTAGGCATATAGATTAAGCAATTGATCTAGGAGCGGTTGCTTTAGGTGTGTTTCACTAATGCCTTTTTCTCCGTTGATGATAGAAAAAAAAGGAAACAACAACAATTAAGCCTTAATTCCAAACTAGTTGTGGTTGGCTACATGGATCTGTTTCTTCCATTTCATTTGGTTTTGAGTTATTTCTTCATAAGAAAAAAAGAAAAAGAAAAAAAATCCGATTCGTTTGGTTTTAAGTTAGGCTTGATTTATATGATAAAAAATGCTGATGGATCTAGATATAGCATATTGGGAGGTAGTGGCACAAAAATCTTATTTACTTCAATTCAGTGCTTATTTATATGTAGTTTGTACTGATGTAAAGCAATTGTGATTTTGTAGGTGATTCGAAAGATCATGCCTCAAATACAAATGGAGGATCTCATGCTAACATCTCACTAGTTGTTTGCTTTGGAGAAATGTTGATTGATTTTGTGCCAACAGTTGCTGGAGTTTCATTGGCCGAAGCACCTGCTTTCAAGAAGGCTCCTGGTGGTGCTCCTGCTAATGTGGCTGTTTGCATATCAAGACTAGGTGGTTCATCAGCTTTTATAGGCAAGGTGCATTTGAATGTAGCTTAGTCTTACTCATTTATTTAGTGGTTGCCTTTCTGCTTCATTGCATACCAAACACTTATTTAATAAGAAGGGATTATTAATAGTCAACTAAGTTTCTGCTTTCTGTTTGGAATATGCAAAGCAGAGTGCCCTGTCAAATACTTGACTATTACTAGTTAACTAACTTTCTAATGCCCTAATTCCAAAGGAAGAGCAGTACACATGAATTTTTTTTTTTTGAGGAAATACACATGAAATTTTTTTAAACATGCCAATTTCTGTTACAGGAAATGAATATTTTTTCATTGCGTTCTAAATTTTCCATTAGGAGATATGAACAATAAAAAAAAATCATATTTTTTGAGTTATTGTAATATTTGCCCTGATTTCTTAATTGCTATTAGAAGTGATTCCATATTGAAATTATGGTCAGACAATTGTTTTTTGACACATATCCTCCAATGCTATTTAAAAATTTCTTAGACTGTAGCCAAATAGAATTTTCAGGTCCAATGCTATGTTGCATAATCTCAAACACTCTTCTTTTCTGTTGGCTATGCAATTTTGAAGTCCATGATTCCTCCCTTCTTACTAAGACATGTTCCTACTTCAAATTCTCTGGCATTTATGTCTCAGCTAGGTGATGATGATTTTGGCCATATGTTAGCTGACATTTTAAAACAAAACGATGTCGATAACTCTGGCGTGCGATTTGATCCCACTGCAAGGACAGCACTAGCATTTGTTACTCTCAGAGCTGATGGTGAACGAGAATTCTTATTTTTCCGTCATCCGAGTGCAGACATGCTTCTTCGTGAGTCAGAACTAGATATAGATCTCCTCAAGCAGGTCTAGCTTTCTCTTTCTCATTTTAACAAGAAATGTAGCATATTAAGTAATATAGTGCAAAAAAAATATATCAATATTATCTGAAAATTTTTCATTTCCAAATGATACTATTTGCAGGCAAGGATCTTTCATTATGGTTCTATTAGTTTGATTGCAGAACCATGCAGGTCAGCTCATCTTGCTGCAATGACGATTGCCAGAAACTCTGGCAGCATCCTTTCTTATGATCCAAATTTGAGATTGGCATTATGGCCATCACCAGAGGCTGCTCGGGAAGGCATTATGAGTATATGGGAACAAGCTGATATTATTAAGGTGCATTTGTTGAAGTATATGATTTATATACTGTTGCTAAGTGCAAATGTATCAGTTTTTTTTTTCTTTTTCTTGGTGTTTGTATGCACATGCACATGAAAAACCATCACATATCATTCAACCAATATGTTGTGGTGATCTTATGAAATGGCAGATAAGTGAGGATGAAATCACATTCTTAACTGGCGGTGATGATCCTAATGATGATAAAGTGGTTTTAAAGAAGCTTTTTCATCCTAATCTGAAGCTTTTGATTGTAACTGAAGGCTCAGAAGGCTGTAGATATTACACCAAGGTGAGCTTATCAATTATCATTTCAATAAATATGATTTCATGCTAAGCATCCAAGTGTTGTTAGATCATAAATCTATTTGTTCGCAGCTCAATAAGGGTAAAAATATATAAAGGTCCTCTAGTGGGTTTTGATGGCTTTTACTGGAATCTCTCTCTCTCTCTCCATCTTTCTCTTACTTATTTCCGGAAATTTATTAAATTGATGAGTGACAATTAAAAGAGCTGAAGTGAAAAAATGCCTTTGGGTAAAAAAGCATGGTTATTGCATTGTGTATTTATCTGTGTACAATATGGAATCATATGAATTGATTTCACTGTTTTTATTATGATCTTTCATGCAACAGTTGTCATGCTTGTCTTGTCAAACAATATCATGAATCAACATTTTTTACTGATTTTCCTCAGTATTGATGCTATGCATTTAGGTAAATAGAAGTTTTAAAATATAAGTAATCTAGAGTGAAACAGGCCACTTATGAATGCAAAAGGTTTATCATAATGTGAGATTACCCTGCCCATAATGGTTAGTAAATAGTAACTGTTAGGGAAACCTGTTGCTTGCAGCTTTGCATAAATTGCAACTGTATATTTTACGAAACTATCCATATTTCTTAGTGAATTGACACCGATAAAACTCAACGTAGGAATTCAAGGGCAGGGTTGCTGGTGTTAAAGTGAAACCTGTTGACACAACTGGTGCAGGTGATGCCTTTGTTGGTGGGATTCTCAGCAGCTTAGCATCTGATTTAAGTCTGGTCAAGGTACTTCTAGTTCTTATTACATGAATTGAGAGGAATAATTAAGATGTATCTTTTTATCCTATTGGCTTCTCACAACCTAATAATCACAAAGGTTTTTTAGTGAAAAAATAGCGTCTGATTTAAGTCTGTTCAAGGCATTTCTTGGGACAAAAAAAAATGGAATAGGAATTTCCTAGGGATCCCTGTATTTTGATATAGCATTGCAATAAAGGTTTCCTTGCATATTATAGTCCTTCGCTTCTGCAGTTTTTGGTTTTCTAAAGTATAGGGATTTATGAACATTATGGCAGTTTAAATTTGGAACTTGTATGAACTTCACTGCATCATATTACTGGAATTAACGAGGCTTGGACTTGCAGCACCATGGTGAGAAGGATTATATATGAAGCAATTTCTTGAATTATATTGAGAATGGATAATTAACACTAAACTCAACTAAGCCTTGATCCCAAAATAGTTGGGATTGGCTATATGGAACTATATATGGCCAATAGATCCTTATTCACTACTTTCCATATTACTATATCATCAGATGTGACAGTTTTATGTCGGCTGTCACCCACTGCCATCCTTCTGCTCTATCTAGGCTTGGAAGAATTCCTAACTGGTCTTACTTGCATTTCTAGTTAGTTATGGCTGGAACTACACTTTGAATTATGGGCGTCTTTAATTTCTGAATCCTACAAACCAACCAGTGAAAGAACATAAGATACACCTTGGTGGGAGTTTCTTTCTTCATTAGTTTATTTACTCAATTTACATGTTCTAGCTATTCAGAAAAGCCTAGATGTTCTTTGTGACTAATAAATAACTACCAGTGGAACCTGAGCTTAATATCTTTTTGTGCAGGATGAGAAGCGGTTAAGAGAAGCTCTCCTTTTTGCAAATGCCTGTGGTGCTGTCACTGTAACAGAGAGAGGTGCAATCCCTGCACTACCCTACAAAGAAGCTGTCCTCAAACTCTTAGGGAAAGTCCCCGCATGATGAAAGCAGCAACAGAATCAGGAATTGTTTTCGTTCTTGTATTTAGCTGGTATAGGATAAAATCCCTGGTAGTTAAACCCCATTTTATTCCATTTATTTTTGCTTTATTTCTTTTTTATACCTATGACCAAAAAAATTGTAATAAGCCGCACTCTCTCTGCCGGGCGTTATTGGCCCTTAAAATGTTGTAGATTATATTTTTTACTAAAATTCTTTACTGCAAATTTGCACTCATTATGGATATACAAATGTTACCATTAACAGGACGGTAAAATGTTCTAGGTTTTAAATGCTTCGCCGTGAGGTTGGCTGTTTGAACATGGCTCTATATCAGTGTTACACATTTGTGGATTTGGTGCTATAGTCTTCGAAGGAAGATGAAATTTTGAATTAAAATTTCTCTCGTATGCCGATACGTTTTTTATTTTTTTTATTTGAAAAAAAAAATTACCATAAAGATATAGCTTGTTGAACGATGACGAGAGTTTTGTGACGGAGTGATAATTTGGGGTAAATTATTATTTTCAAGAATTTTTGCTGACTTCTTATTGTTTCCAAAGATAATTTTACTAATGAATTAGTGAGTGGTCCATTGGATCGTTAGCCTTTGTTGAGGCTTATATAATTCTTTAGAACTTCATGTGGTATTAGTGCATTTGTACGAGTTTTCTCTCCTATTCATTCTTGATGGTTTATCAACTTATAATGATTTTTTTTTTAATTCTAATGGTTTATGTTATAATTCTTGGGTTGGGAACATATCTAAAATGACTTTTTTTAATAAAGAAATTACTATCATTTAGATTAATTGAAAAATAAAGTGATACTATTTCTCTTTTTATCTTTATTTGTAAAGAGATTTTTTTTAAACAAAATATTTTATGTTTTCAGTAATAAATTTCATTAAATGCTGTATTGAATTTATAGTAAAAATTACATTTTTTTTAACATACGAATTTAGATAAATAAAAATAAATGAAACTAAATCTCACCAATTTTATAATTTCAAAATTTTATTTAAAGCGGAAAAAAATAAATGTAATGTGAATTGAAAAAAAAAAAAATCCTAAGCATTCTAAAAAAAAAAAAATTTGTACGTCTTCGTTTAGAGTAAAGAATTGAAATAAAGAATTTCAATTCTAATTTTAATTCTCTAAAATTAGAATAATATTGAAATTATAAATTGAAATTAAATAAAAAAAATTAGTAACAATAAAAATAATGATGAAGTTGAGAGTGATGGTAAATAGTTGATGGTGGTGATGGTAAATTGTCGATGTAGTGATCTGATGAGTCATTATTGCCATAATAATAGTCCAACGAGCCTTTGTTACAGATGATAACTATGATGGTAGTGGTGATAAATTGTCAGCGGTAATAATTATAGGGCATTGTCGCTGGCAATAATTGACCATCATCATCGGATAGTGACATTGAGGTGGCGGCCACCGTCACCAGTGATGGTGTTAGAATGGTGACAGCGGTAAGAGAAATAATAATAGTGATAATTATGAAATTGTAATTTTTATGAATTGAGAATAAAATTATAAAATTATTTTTTAATTATATTATAATTTTATAAAATTATAGGTGTAATTTTAATTTTAATTATAAATAATTATTAAATATTAAAATTAAAAATTTCAATTTTAAGTTTGATTATAAAATTTTCAAATCATCCTATGTAATCCTAATCCTATGGTGGTGTGCATCCGGATCTGATCCTAATCCTATAAACTCATCGCAATTACAAAGTGCCGTGTTGCGCCACTTTCTCCTTCCCCACGTGCGTATCGTGTGGATGTCAAGGTATCATAATCACGTCCGATGCTATTAAGGGGTATTTAGGTAAAATTCTTATTTTTAAAAAGTTATATAAAATAAATAATTATATTTAATTTAAATTTTTTATATTTTAAGATTTTAAAATTATAATTATAATTAATCATTCAAATATTTAAAAAATTTATTAATTTTTTAAAAAATTAATTTTTTTTAACTTAGACATTTTATACCAATATTAAATAAATTTAAACATCCTCAAAACTACGAACGACAGAATGCCCAGTGGCAATTTCGGCATTATCAGAATTATTGTATGTAACGCGTCAAGTCGGGCCTCAACCGGAATAACAGCCGCCGAAACACGATACAAACGCAGATACCCACTGCCACTGGATTTAATAAAAACAAAACCAAGAGTAAAAGCCAATAACACATAAATTACTGATCTGATTGAATCCAAATTGGTAGCTCTCCGTTGAGTTTAATCGGAGAGGGAGAGATCAACAAGCATTAGCAATTTCACAGTACCAAGCAGAAATGGCAGAGAACCCTTCGCTCCTTCCTGAGATCGGACCTGATGGCCTAGCGAGAGAAGCCCCTGTCATTGCCTACACTGAGAAGGTTTCTCTATTATATACATATACGAGTATATGTTCATTACAGTTGGTTTATTTTCTGAATGTAATTATGATTTTGTGTACGTTTATGGCAGATAATTGAGGAAGAGCAGCTTCAATTGAAAAAGTATGTTCCCAAGTTCTCTTAATTCACTCTTATTCTAATTTAGATCTGTTATTGTTTATGTTTTATCTCTATCTGGTCCATATTAGTCACCTTGAGTGCTCCATGACTATGTGCTTGCATATTCCAAATATAATATAAAATCGTAATTCAATATATGATATTGCCTTTCTTTAATGCCCATGTTTAGTTGAGATACAAGATGTTTTAGAATTTGAAGGAATCAATGAATTTGAATTATGTTCTGGATTCAAGAATTTTGAGCTCACTGAATTTTGTCCAAATCTTGGCGTCTTTAAAGAGAAGTTTGTGTCAGTTTCCATTTCTCTCAAGCAACCAAACAGAGTGTAAATGAACGCTTCGGAGCAGGTAGGAGTTTGGATCTAGAAAAAATGTAGAAACTACTAGCATCATTTAGATTACCAGATTGTAGACAGATTTTGTTGTTAAATATGGCATGGTGAGAGTTAAGAATCTCTGTAACTGGGTAATGCTGCTTAGGCGTCTCAAAATTGGCTGGAGCCTTGATGTGTACTTGTCTTCAAAGTTCTTTATTATCTTATTCTTGCCAGGATTATCAGTATCTGGACATTATTTGATAATGCCAATTCATTTTGTAAGCTGAAACACCATAAGTCTCGAGGCAAATTGCAAAAGAGAAGGGGAGAACACACCGTGATTTTATCTTTTAATATTCCTGTTGTACATTCTTGTCCATATAGTAATTTAATATGCGTATATGTGTAAGTTGAGCTTCTTTGATACCTCCTTGTAGGTATATTGAGGAAAATTATTCAAAAATACGTGATGTGGAGAGAGAGCTAGCAAGTCTTACAATGGAGATGAAACTTACAGCTGGACCTAAAAAAGCAGGTTAGGAGGATATTGTCATGTTGCAGTATTTCTTAATTTCATGCTTTAGCTCTTATAGTTTGGTAACTTTGCAATTATTCTTATGCATGACACGTATCTTAAGCACTTGAACACATGAGAAAGAAAATAGAAATGTCAACTGAAAGAATACGAGCTGCCAAGCAGAAGGAAGAACAGGCACGAAAGGTTTGTCCTCTGAATTGCTACACTCAGCCTATGTCCTTGCTATGTTTGTGGTTTCAACTCTGAATGATGCAACCAGAGGAAAAAAAAAAAAACTTAATTTGTTAGAAAGTAAGTCAATCTAGCTGAATGAGTCAAACAAACAAAAAGAAACTCATAAGTAGTCAAATTCTTAGCTGTCTTAAGTCAGTAAATATCAATTTTATCTTGGAATGAAGGTATTGCAGTCATACATGTATACAAACTGATAAGCTACAGTTATACGCCTGTGACATAGAGGGAATACCTGATATATTTAAGTCTGTAGCCCCTTCTTGTTTAGGGGTGGACGCAAGATTTTTGAGAAAAAAACACTCCCTTATATCTAGGAAAGGACGGAAAAATTTTAGGAAGGGACACTGATAATGAAATAAATTTATTTAAAAATATAAAAATAATAAAAGGTACCAAACAAACGTATACTTTAGTTAGAAATAATCAAAAGTTATTAAAATATCATTAAAAAAATAAAGGAAATTGAAAAATAAAATAAAAATTGAAAAAAATGAGATTAAATAGTACTTTATTAGGCGCTAAAGAATTAATTTTTCAAAATAGAATGATTATTTTATTAATTTTAGTAAATTTCAGGGACTAAATAGTAATTTATCCTAAAAAAAATTTAAAAATTAGGGGACAAAAAAGAAAAATGCAAAAATGGGATTAAATAGTATTTTATTTGGGATTAAATTGTTAATTTTTTAAAATAAAAGGATCATTTTATTAATTTTACAAAGTTTAGGGACTAAATAATAGTTTTACGTTAAAAATTTTGAAAAATCAAGTAGGGGCACGTGCCCCCCTCGCCTTAACCTGGATATGTCTCTGTTCTTGTTGCATCTAAATTTTATTTGCCAAATGATGGAATTTCTTCAGAGGCAAGATTTTATTATTTGCTCCATAATAACTACTAAATAGAACTGAGCACCCTGTGAAGGAAATTCACCATTTGGAGTCATATATATAATATATATATTTGCTGCATGCATGTAGGAGTTTGATATGTTTATGGTTTTTCTTTATAGATCTAAGTAGTGGAAAAAATGCATTTCCTCTTTAGTGTGATCTGTATCTTGTTTAATGTCTCTTAGGCATGGGAAGCAGCAACAAAAGTTGTGCAGGATGAAGAAGCAATTAAGCAAAAATTATGTGAAGACTTAAATCAGCTGGTAGAAATCTTCAGTGACTGAAATTGCAAAACTTCTGTTAGTTTTTGCTAGTCTTTTTGATGTGATTATCTATGATAGGTCCAAGAAAGCAGTAATTTTCAGTTTTCTAGACTCGAGGAACTAAAAAGACGACTGGAAGCTTTAAACCCTAGCAGAGCATCCCCCTTCACACCTCATGCAAGCAAAGCATCATTCTCTACTTATCATGTGAGCTCTTTTTCCAAAACTATTTAACTCATCTTTATGTTCTTGCACTATATTGTCGACAGCACTCCTATCCTAGTGAAAAACAAAAAAGTGTGATAAGGACAAGCCCCAGTACAGCATAAAAGAAATAAAAATATTGTGCCGGATTCATCTGTTTATTTCCTTTTTCTTCAGCAGTAATCCGTCAAAAAACTATCCATTCCCTCTCCAGTAGAGGTGGGATGCTTGTTTGATACAATACTACTAGTATATTAACATCCTCTTTCTTTAATGGAATGCATAAAATATGTTTAAACTTCATCATGCAATTTGAAGATCAACTATCCATTCCATATTTTATTTCCAGAACACCAACTTTGCATATGTAAAGGATCTGATGTTGCTTCATGCATAATCCATGTGGTATTGATTTTGTTAGATCAACGTGGACCGTAACTACAAGCCATAGAGCAATATGATTGTAATTGATATGCAGAATCTCAATTGTTATACATGAAACAACTAGTAACCATTAATGGTTTTCCATTTTGAATTAGAAGAGTAGTAATCCCAAATATGATTTGGTGGAAAGAAAAATCATTGGCTGGGAGTTCCTGCTTTAGGTTTTTTTTTTCACAATCTAAGATGGTTATTCATGGTTTAATCTTTAGTGCTTGATAGATGAGCTATATAGTGGATGTTTCTTTTCTGCAATGTTTTTGGTTTAATGCACTTCTACGGCTACTAGGATTAATTCTGATGCTTTTAATGCTGGGTGTTTTCTAAAGCAACTGGGTGTTTTTTAGAGTTTCCTCTATGTCCATCGTAAGTAATCATTTAGTCTGAAAAAGCTTTCTCTTTGTTTCACCTGAGGAGGATTGGAAGGTTTTAAATATGTTTCATTTGCACAGTTTGACAACAAAACCTTCAATTTAATTGTTGAAGTACAAATTCTGTCTCCTGGTCTCAGATGAGAGGGAGAGATTGTTTTAATTGGTGTTGTTTCTATTCATTTATATTTAAATCATCAAACTGCGATCATTTTACTGAATTGTGAAAATTTTTATTGTTCCTCAGAATCACGTGACTTTGTCATTGAAAGGCTTATTTTGGTTTTCTTCGTATAGAAGATGATAATAAACTGGTTAAGAAATGATGTGATGGACTGGCAAATTTTGAACTGGAGAAGCATTTGTTCAAACATGGGTACACAGAAACTCAATTAAGATATAGCTTGAAAATAGTCAGTAATATGATTGAAATGCAGATCTATAAATCCAAGTGGATACTGAAGTGGGTGTTATTAAGGAAGTTAATTGGACTGCATTGTTTCCATCTATTTTACTGTCATGGTTAGGCAACATTTCCCGTATATGCTATGTCTAGCTTTTTTCTTTGTTACACATGCTATAACATACACATGTTGATTGCATGCATTACAGAAATTGTTTAAAGCTTACACTTGCAATTATGCTTAGGACGGGAAATCAAACAGTGCAGCTCTAGACACTTCTTCGGCTCCTCTTTCAACAGCATCAGGTTGTACAGTCCCTGTAGATATACTTAATCAAGTAAATGGTGGAAATGTCCAAGTCGTAAATGGGCAAAATCAGCAGCCTACTTTTGAGAGAGAAGGAAGGGGGAAAAAGAAAATTCAATTCCAAGGAAGAGGAAGAGGAATTGGGGCTGTGCCCAAGGGTAGAGGATCTACAGCACCAGGCTGGACAGGGGCTGGGTTTGATGTGGATGGTAGAAGTTAGAACCATCATTTCAGATTCTTATCCTTCACTGAATCGATGAAAATATTAGTTTTACTTTTACTCTACTGGGTATTCTCTTTATTCCATCTTTTCATTACATGTTCAATGTTTTCTGCATCCGTCTCTTGCTATCAATTCAATAGGCAATAGCTTGTTGATATACAAAATTTTATCCATTTTTCAGACTTAACATTGCTGGTTGACTAATGTCACCATTATTCCCATCAATCAAGTAATGTTTCAAGAAAGTTACAATTATACCATTATTCCCATCAATCAAGTAATGTTTCAAGAATGAAACAATTATCTTTTCTTTCTTTTCATTGGTACTTATCATTTTAAAACCAATCTGATTGCAAATATTTTATCTGTTTCTGCTCTAATAATAAACCTGTAGAATGGTTAATGGTTTCCTCATCTCTCTTTCAATTTTGACCACAAGTTTCTCTGATAAAAAAGCAAGAATGATGGTGGACCTCCCTGCTTATATGGAGAGTTTTGCAAAAAAGAAAGAAAAGACAGAAAGTGAAGGGTTGAGATGGATTATTGGCATTTTTTCACCGTATTGGGGCGGAGCCATCATTTCCAGGTTCTGAATCTTTAGTTTCTTTAGAATGTACTAGTGTAATTATTTAGTTGTTTGACACTGAATATACAGTTTCCAAATTCTTCTTTGGCTTTGCTTCATTCATGTAGAGCTCCTAATTAACCCGTTTTCCAGGTTTGAATGCTTTTTCTAGATTCCATAATTTCTTGCTATCTTGAATTCACTTTCTTTGCACATTATACCCAATTGTAATCATGTCTCTACATAATGCATTATTGGCATCTCTCACATGCTCAAACACTTCTCAAGTCTTTGAAAATATCATTGAATTTTTACTTCCAATTATGCCCTCATACCATCTAAAGGCATTTAGAGATCGAATAGAAAACTAGAAAAGAATATATGCTATAGGAACTTTCAGGAGATTTGGATGACCCAATCGTACCAACAAGTATGTTACTAACGCACCGTATTTTCATGTCCTTATTTGATTCTATATTGCGTATATGTTTGTACAATGCGGGACTTGATTGAAACATTTATGTTAATTCATTAGGTTGTCACAATCTGTGACCCCCCTGTTATCCCTTTTTATTCTCTATATACATATCTCTACTGATAAGAGATGAAGATTTGAAGAAAACGTTTTTAACTGTTTAAAATTCAAATTTTTGAATGTTAACCATTAGCTACTTTTTTTTTTTTTTTTTTAAATGCGAATTGAAAATTTTAACGAGAAAAATCGCAGTTATTGAATCACCTTATTAATTGTTGTTATAGATGGCTATCTATCTTATTAGTATCTATTATATGTTTCATCCTAGTCTGCACCATAGGACGACTGGTTTGAATTGTCTCGTCAAATTATTTGTGAATAGACTCTAGTCCTTAAGTAATAAATTTTTGTGAATTTTTTTTTTTAATTCAAAGGGAAGTTTATAGGGATTCTAAATATATATACTGTATTTTTTTTTTTAATTTTAATAAATAGTTTTGTTTTTTTCCTCCCAAATATTTTTGTTTAGTGTACTGCAATAGGTGAATGAATGCTCCTGTTAGCATGGTAATGAAAAATTACGATAGGAGGTGAAAGCACGTTTTCAAGAAATTAAATATTCTGCACATGGCATACCCTAATCCTCATATAAATTAAGCTTATATATGAAGTCTTAAGTCTAATGATTTGCACAAAAAGTAAATGTATGGCAATAAAATAATATTACTATTTCTGTATGTATGCTAAAGGTAAATAAAAGGGAAGTGAGGCTCATTTTCCTAACTTGGTCCTCTGTTTGTCAATATTTACTCTGTATCCAGAGTCGATCTTTGGTTTCGCAGTACTGTCAAATAAATACTTTTTTATGTTTTAATTTTTTAATTCACTAGTCGAAGAAGAAAATAGTAAAAGTCTCCTATTCACGGGGCATTTTTTAGTAATAAATGAAGAATTTTATAAGAGTACTGATATTTCACGTAATTATAAGACTGGATTGCAAGCAGATGACTTCTGTTTTTGTATTCAAACCTACACCTAATGGCAACAATTATGTGCTGGCGTCTGAGCAAGTAGTAATAGAGTTGTCGATTTTCTTCAAGCCATTGATCCAAATCCCAAAGCTAGTCTTTATGTTTCAAAACTACACTTGTACTAGACCATAAGAGAAGTGGGCAACAGTTCCTATTCTTCCATTTTAAAAGTAGTGGGACTGCACTGGACCCATTGATGTAAAAAAAAAAAAACAAAGAGAGGTGGGGTCACTGGATACTTGACAATGCCATAATACCCTTCAGAACAGAACTAGGGGAGGGAAAAAGGGTAGGTGTTTCATGCCTGTAGAGTTTAGACCTAGCAATTTCACGTTTTTAGATGTGTAAAAAACAGAAGGACGAAAATATTCAGAGTTGTATTGGGATTATGTAGACAAGTGGTGGGTCAGTTACCCTCAGGGTCATCATTTTTTTTTTTCTATTCGTTTTCTATTAAAACCTGTTGGCAGTTAACTCTCCGTTAAACATGTCACCAGCTAGCATGGAAATTAATCTCTACAACTAACGTGTACGTCCTACATATTAATAATATTTAGTAATCATTTTCTTGTCATAAAAGAATATATATATTAGTTACTATACTAATTAACTACTGGCTCAAGTTTAGGATATATGATCATTGTTTGTTATTGCATAGTTGCTAAATGCTAATCTAATTAATCAAAGATGTTTCTAGTTTAAGAAGGGATTTTTGGTGGGAAAAGAAAAATCAAAATGAAAGGCCTTCAAAATGCATTAAAACCTCCGCTTTTTTTTTTCTTATTTTTTTTTAAATGTAGGCATACAAAGCTAAGATGTTTGTTCTATAATGAAAGAATTCAAATGTACAAATACGTTGTCATACTTTTCTCTTTTAAAAATTTTCGATTAACTAAATAAAAGAAAAAAAAAATTACTTGTATTGTTTATTTTATAGCTTTATCATAGTATAATATTTGATTAAGGATTATTATTTTCATAATTTATATTATTATTATCAGAATTAATTAATTAAATTAAATTAAATAAATTTATTAGATTATGATAATAGCAATATAAACTATAAAAATAGCAATACTCTTTAATTAATCATTAACCGTTTGTATATGCCTAATCAATATTCAATAAGGAATGAAACTATATATCTCAAATAAAATGGAAATGGTATACCCTCTACAGGCAAGTAATTAAATGCAAAAACAATTTATATTTTGTATGTGCATTCTAACAGTACTAATATATGAAGGGTTTTGTCAACAATTGCCCCTTAGGCATAGTAATAATTAACACTAGAGAACAAAGAAAATAAATTAGGTATGTTGGCATTAATTGTTGTGTCATTTAAGTAGCCAATGAGATTATGTAATTTTTTTTTTTCAGAAATAGATGTACATTATTTACTCCTTTTACCTCGTCTATGCAAATGTTTTTAAAAATAGACTGATTAAAAAATTATAAAAATTAAAGGTTAAAATATTTAAAATTTAAATGAGATTAAATTAATTAAATAAAAAAATAATATATATATATATAATTTAATATTTATTATATAAATGATAAAAATAAATATAATATAATTATGATTAAATAAAAAATTTATATAATATCATATTTTTTAGGATTAATTACTATTTTCTCTTATAAAATAATTCAATATATTAAGTGCTCATGAATTTTCAAAAATATATTAATTTTGAGATGTCTCGTTATACTAATATATCATTCCGTCTATTTTAATCGTTAGTCAATTTTAAATTGGTCAACAATGACGGTAAAAGATAAAAATATCATTATTTTTTATTTTTAATTAATTACATTTTATTTTTGCTTTAAAAAATATTTTTTAGGGTAAAAAAAATTATTTTCATATTTTTTGATAAATTTGAAAATAAAAAAATATTAAAAAAAAAATTATTTTTTTCTTTTAAAAAATAATTTTAGAAGAAATTAAATTATTTCTTCTAAAATTTTTTATTTATATTTTCATATTTTTGACAAATTTGAAAATAAAAAGAAAAATAATTTTTTTAAAAAATATTTTTTATTTGTTAATTTTTATTTTCAAATTTTTATTTTTAAAGAATAAAATAAAAAAATATTTTAAAATAAATTTTATTTTATTTTCAAAGTTGTCAAAAAATATAAAAATATATTTTTTAATCCTATTTTTTTAAAAGCAAAAATATGATGTAATTAATTAAAAATAAAGAATAAGAGTATTTCTATCTTTTTATTACTTTTATTGGCCATTTTAAGATTGTTTAACAGCAAAATTAGACGAAAAGATCTAGTAATATATTGTGACATTTATCGAGGGGAGTTATTATATTTTTTAAAGGTCGGAGGAAAATTAGTGTATTGGATCATTTTATAGGAAAAAAATCATAATTAACTATATTTTTTTATGGTGTTAATCCAATTATATTATGTCAAAAGTAATATATATAGTAAATTATGGACATTTACGTACTCAAATATCTATTTACACAATAGGATAATATGTAATAGGGTCATGATTTTGACGTCAGATAGATTTTGATGTGGGATAAAATTAAAATAAAATTACTGAAATTCTCTTAATTTTTTTTTAACTCAAAACGGTATAATTTTTGCTTGACAAAAAAAAAAATAAAAAAAATTGAATAACTCAAATAAAAAAATCGATTCCATTTCATCGATTTATTAATTTTTTAATTATTTTTAAGAAATAAATAAAAAGAGGTAATCAAATTAATTTTTAATTTTTTAATTTAATCAATCAATTGGATGTGATTTTGACAACAAGCTCAGCCTCGGTACACACGTTGCCATGCTTTGCTCATCTACAATTGTAGTAATTCTACACTTTAATAGTCATGTTATTTAACAATTAATATAACTATTGAATGCATTAAAGATTAATTAATCATAAATTAACCCCCAAAATACTGGGACCACACTAGTAATTTTATTTTGATTAATATTAAGTAATTATAATAACCCTTATCCCCTCCCCTCCCTCTACCGAAAGGACAACTTGAATTAAGGTAGCTATAGGTAGGATATATGCATAGCAATGAAGTAACAAATCAAAGAAATAAGAAAACAATTTGTGGTCCTAAGGCCTGCAAATAAGACGCATGGGGACAAGGCTTCGATCTAAGTCAAGTGGGATTTTATAATAAACAGTTTCTGAGAGTGCTCTCATCACATTTGTTTTTATCTGTCCTAACATATCCCTTTCATCACATGATGCTTATATACCCAATCTTTAAAAATATTAATAATTACATATTTTTACACATACAATGTGTTATTCATTAGATTATATTCAATACAATTTCTTGAAATTGAAAACATATATATATATATAATTCTGTTTAATTGTAGCAATCATTTATATGTTGAAAATGGTATTTTTTTTTTCAAATTAATATCTTATTTAAACTTTTTAAGTATTTCCTTCTCTTTCTCTTTCTCTTTTTTTTTTTTTTTAAGAAAAAAAAAAGTTATGGTAAAATGATATTGATGAGAATATATTGTGTATATTTTGACATCAAAATTTAACTTTTAATCAATAAAATAATGAATACATTATTTAATATTTTTCTTTTTTCTTGGTTAATTTTGTTAAATATTATTTATATATCTACCTACCTATTTTTATTTCATCCCCTTAAAACATTCTACAATTGAGTAAATCAAAAGATAATAATATATATATATATATATATATATATATATATATATATATATATATATATGTTTCAGTCAAATTTATATGTTATTAGTTAGGGTCCAACGTAACCTTTCCATATACCATATATTAAAGATATATATTTTTAAATAGAAAGTACATTTTTTTGGTTCAAATATTGGTAGGATTATTCATATATGTTGTTCGAAACGCGGAGCAAATCAACAAAATGTTGACATTTATATGCAATACATACACTATATAGACATACCTATGTATATAGTAGAACCTCATGAGCTGCAATGTTGCCCAAAGTACACCAATGACATAAGCTAGTATATCCTCCACAAAATAAGCATAGCCTCACTGATACGTGTACGCGGGGAAACATGAGCTATGAAAAGCTTGAAACCGAGCGTATATGATAGAAAACAAAGGATCGTTCACAAATCAAGTATGAAGAAGAAACTTGACCCAATCCAAACCTGTTGGAGAGAACCAAA
>CANXYC011819832.1:0-19305 GCA_948193065.1 Aleurites moluccanus
TATATATATATATATATATATATATATATATATATATATATGTGTGTGTGTGTGTGTGTGTGTGTATATATATATATTTGATTTTTTTATTGAAAATTACAATTTAAATATAATGGAGCTTTTTTATAAATTAAGATTTTAAAATGAATTTTTTATATAAATAAAAAACTAAATAACAAATGAAAAATATAATGGGCTTATTTGCAAAATGTTTTAAAATAAATTTTTTATATATAAAAATTAAATAAAAAATAAAAAAAAATAAGAAAATGGGGTTGATAAATAGTAAAATATCAAATTTAGTGGTCTATTCTTGGTTAATACCAATTTGATAAATGGAGTTGCGTTAGAGAAGCATTTCCACAGCAAAATGGCATTGATTGGCAAATTGATATTTGTTGGAGATGATTTTAGTTCCTTTAATTGATTGAAAGATAGATATAATTTAAAATATTATTGTGTGAGTGTTTACTTTTTCTTTTTAAAGATATAAAGAAGTAAAAAACAAAAATGACAAATTATTATGATAGCTATAAAAGTACAATACATATGATCGTTGATCAGTTCTCTTAGTGGACTAATTGAAAGGTAAAGCATTAGGTTAGGCAGATCTACCAAAAGGGTAACGAGAAGATTAGTTGGTGCTCTATTTTTATTCATTTCCTAAATTTAAATAATCTCTTCCATAAGATATTAGTGGCGTTTCCTTTAATACACAGTTTTTTTTTTGAGAACTGGAAAAAACTATCGCAGATCAAAAAAGGATGGTTGGAGCCTCATTACACAGAATCACGTCCAGTTCTAGAGGTGGATTGCGAAGACAACAATGAAAGCAACTCCTCTTTGCTAACCAGTCTACTGAGTTATTAACAGAGCTATGGACATACATGATGTTCGCACTGTTGTATTGCATAATATATATGGGAAAGCAGCTTCGCCTTTTACTTTAAGGAAAAAAAAAAAAAAAAAGGAATTTCAATGAAATTGTATATTTTTTTTATTTGTTTATGAAAATCAAATAGTAAAATAAATCCAACTTGAACATGTTTCGATCGCATAGTTTTGAAACTTGTATAAATTGTGAAAATTGTATCTATGGATTGCCTTAGTTGTGGTCATTGTTTAATTTCTCATACTCAAATTGATTTCAATGAACTTATATAAATATATATATACTACTACGTATACTCTCTTCAAATTAAATTAAATTTACTTTGTTATATTCAGACTTAATACTTTTATAATTTGCCTTTGAATTATAATTTTTTTACTTTGTAAGATGATAATTAACTTTTCATTAGCAACTTAAATTATTTATTCCTTATTTGTTTTATTTTATATTTTATATTTTTTTATTATCCACATTACTTATTTGTTAAAGTGTATTCTAATAATTTTTTTTTTAATTTATATAATTTCATTATAATCTTTCTCACAATAAAATAAAATGAGGTTTCTTTTAATTATCAAAACATAATTTATTTAACAAAAATTGTAGAAAGGTATCAATTTTTATAAGGTAAGAAATTTAAGTTCAACCTCACAATTTTTATTTTTTAAATAATTATTGATGTAAAAGAAATTATGAAAGAACACAATTAATAAAATTATATACTCATAAATATATAAAATTCAACTAAATTAAGAAAAATAAATTTTAGATTTATTATGAGCAAGTTATTAACGACAACTGGAAAAATAAAGGCTGTTCAGTTTCCAATATCTACATTTCAGATGACCCAGAGGTCAAACACATGCACTAATTCTTGGCCTTTGGATTGGATTTGTAATCCCCTTTCAACGTGGGCAGATATTTTGTTATCTGAGGCCTGCGGCCTCCTCCACCCTTTGATTTAATGAAGTTTTAGCCATTTCTCCAAAAAAATATACATATTCTGAATTCTGAAAATATTTGGGCTTCCGGTGTCCTAACTGACATAGTGACACGTGACCAGAACCCCGTTTCTACAACGAATAAAACGGTGACGTAGTCATAAGAAAAAGGAGAGAGAAGTTTCTGGAAAAGACCTAAAAAAGAAGAAGCTACTACAAACACACGCACGACACGAATTCTTCTCGCGCCTTCCACTTTTTTCTCCTCATGTGTGGGCCTTATTCCTTTTCCCTTTTCTAATCTTTCCTTCTGTTTTTTATTTTTTATTTTAAAAAAAAAATTCTTTTTATTGCCCTTTCCTTCTCGAACTCACGATTTCTCTTTTCCTGGCCTTATCATTTACTCCTCCACCCAGAACCTTCTAGAAACAACAAAACCTTACTCTATCTCTCTCTTCCCTGTCAATTGTGAGATTAGCGTTCTTGCTTGATGGTTCTTGGTTCAAAGGTCTCTGCATGATAGCTAGAGTTCCAGTTCAGTTATAAACGTTGTTCTGTGTTTCGATACTGTTTGGTTGGCGAGAAAATCCCATCGTTTCTTTCCTGGAAAAAAGAGTCCCTGATATTGTATTCTTTCAGGTATTTCAAACTTATTCTATCTATTATTACTGTTTAAATACGACATAACTTGAAACTGCGATACATTCCATTTAATGAGAAACGGAAAAATAACTTTAGTTGGTTTGCAAGAATAGATTTTCTCTTATATTTTCCTTATTCTTTGATTTTCTATAGATATTTTCTGGAGCGAATGTTTAGTTATTAAATTATATAATTTTTTTTTTCGTTTTTTATCATTTTCAAATATTTTATTGAATCTGATGTATGAATTTTGATAAACCAATTCGAGCCAGCACGAAGAATCTGTCACTATAGCCGGCTTTTTAGGGTTCGGATCTGAAACCGAACCCATGACGCTATTACCGGTGGAACAAAGCGGCGAATCATCTGCTGCTGGTGGTGGAGGAGGAGGCGACTCGCAGAGATCGATACCTACTCCTTTTCTTACGAAAACTTATCAGCTAGTTGATGATCCTTCCGTCGATGACCTGATATCTTGGAACGAGGACGGATCCACCTTCATCGTCTGGCGTCCAGCTGAATTCGCCAGAGACTTGCTCCCTAAATACTTCAAACACAACAATTTTTCTAGCTTCGTTCGCCAGCTCAATACCTACGTGAGTGCTTTTCTCTCTCTCAATACATGATTTTTTTTTTTTTTTTTTTTTAATTATGTAAATTTTTATTCATTCATTTTCTGTATTTTGTTTTATTCAATAGGGATTTAGAAAGGTTGTGCCGGATCGATGGGAATTTTCAAACGATTACTTCAGGAGAGGCGAAAAAGGATTACTTCGTGATATCCAGCGCCGGAAAATCTTCCCGGCAGCAGCAGCTGCAGTTGCAGCGACAGTGACCGTTGCAGCCATGCCGGCAGTGGTCCGTACGGTTTCTCCGACGAATTCAGGTGATGAACAGGTAATTTCATCGAATTCATCGCCCGCGGCGACACAGGTTGCTACTCCGATTCTCCGGACAACAAGTTGTACCACGACGCCGGAGCTTTTAGAAGAGAATGAAAGGTTGAGGAAAGAAAATACCCAGTTAAGCCAGGAATTGACTCAATTGAAGGGATTATGCAACAATATATTTGCATTGATGACAAATTATGTTTCTGGCCAAGATGGTCATAGTAATTTACCAGAGGCGAGATCTTTAGAGTTGTTACCAGCAACGAAGGCGGTGGAGCAAAGGGAGGAAATCACCATTAGCGGCGGTGCCACGGTGGCGACGGCGGCTATAGAAGAAGATGTAATACCCAGGCTATTTGGAGTTTCGATTGGGGTTAAGCGGATGAGAAGGGAAGAGGAGGAAGGGAATAATAATCAACAACATTCACAGGAAAATGAATCTGGATCTGATGTCAAATCAGAACCATTAAATGGGAAGACCGAACAGAGTGAGCATCACGACCCTTCGTGGCTAGAGCTTGGTAAATAATAATCTGATTGATATGGAATTTGAAAGTTACAGAGATCACATGATGGTTGTCGCCACCACAAAAACAGATTAGAGAACAGATTGAAATATGACACGTGTGTGGAAAGAAAACAGTCACCGGTCACCACAGGAGCCACTTTTGCACATAAACGGTGGTGGAGTGGGAAAAGAGAGGTTGGAAGAACGGTTGTTGAAATATCAAAATGGTGCGCAGAAGAAGAGGGGGCAAAAGTCTCTCCACTTCAGTGGTTTTGCTTAACAGAGACACTATTGAGCGGTAAAATTTGAAGAATTTGTATTAGGCAGCTCTGTTCAAAGTGGTGTTTCGAGTCTTCAAAGGCCAAACTTGTGGACAAAACTTGTACTAAAAAAAAAAAAAAAAGATTTTTAGTTAGTTTGTTTAAGTTTTTAACATTTTAATTAACATTACAACTTGCCTTAATATTCCAAATTAGTAGAGTTTATTGTTTTTGACTTTTTGAGTTCCTAATTAGCCTGTCATCGAAGTTGGGGGCTTGTTTGGTTTGAGAAATAAAATAACCATTTCAATTCGCCACTTTTTAAAAATTTGTTCCTATAACTTAGTAATTATAAATTTATTATTTTTCTCCCAAAAAAAAAATAATTTATTATTTTATTATTAAATTTGGAGCAAAATTAAGAATAGTTATCTTGCATGCAATAATTGTTTTATTTTCGTTTATATCATGAATCAAAGGAGTTTTGACGAGTGTTTATAAAAAAAATTTATGAAGAGGTTAGCTTTTAGTTTTTTTTTTTTTTAATTCCTAATAAATATTTAAAGTTGATTTATTTTTTTTTAATAATAATTGTTAATTATTAATCAGATTATCTAATAACAGTTATTCAATAATTATTTACAAAAAAATTAAATTGAAAGTTTTTTAAATAATTTTTATTTATTTAAATATTAATATTTATCATTAATAAATATTATATATATTAATAATAATTTTATTAAATACTCAATAATAATTAATTATCAATTAATAATTATAAACAATAGGGTATCATATAACAATTAATTAATAATTAGTACAAACAATTAAATATATGATACTTTAGTTGTCATATTTGGAAAGTATAAAAAAAAAATTGAATCTTTTAGCTAAAAAAGGAAAACAAGGGAGAGAGAAGTGGAATTATCTTGTAGGGCAAAAAGATGTTTTGTTGAAAGAGTGAGAACTAATTATCTATGGTTGTCTCGTGTCTGACTAATAATAATAATTAATATTTAATGTGTTCTAGTAAACATTTTGCTTCGGTTAATGATTTTAAACGTGAATTTAGAACTTATAAAGGAAGCAGTCGTTCTCACACTTCTTTTTCGTGAGCGTCTTTCTTTCAAGTATTTACTGGGCCAGGGCCCAATGGAATATTGACTGACCCACATATCTAAAGTAAGGCCTCAAATTTAGGATTACTTGTAGGAATTTTTTAAAAATACCAAAAAAAAAAAAAAAAAAAAATCATTTTTACCTTTAGAAATTTTTTTTTTAAAAAATACTATATATCTAAAAAGAATTTTTTAAAAATATTACATATCTAAAAATATTTTTTAAAAATATGATATATATTAAATATATACTACACATATATTAAATATATACCAAACATATATCGAAAAATAATAAAAAAAAAAATTATAAAATTAAAAAAAAAGACAAAAAATAATATATTTATATAATATTTCCTTACTTGTATTTCACACCTGGAGAAAACTATATATATAATAATTTGGGCTACGAAAGGAGATTTTAAGGGCTCCATTATAGTTCGTACTCGGCCTATGACTTAATTATTGATTTTGGGGGGTGCACTAGCAACTACAGCTGAAGGATCCTAAAGAATGAAAGTGCATCAAGCACTTAATTTATAATATAAAGGTCAATTAATTAATTTGACATCCAAACTATTAAAGTTTGCTGTGTGAATCACGATTTAGAAAAATATTAGCCCCCCAATAAATAATAGTCTTCTTAGCATTAATGTTATATTGAAAATTCTGGACTCAAAATTTCGAGGAATTGGACATCATGAAGACGCAGTTTGGCCAATTTCTGTTAAATTTGAATTGGACTTTCAGAGTTCAAATTTTTCTTTTATGACCATGTCGTATCATTATATTTAATTAATTTATATTTAAGTAGAGATAAATTTATAAAAAAATAATTTTTTTTTAATATTTATTTTTTCTATCCGTAAAACTGAATTCGTTATCTAATTTAAAAAAAATAAATAAATTACTTATAACTTAAATTAACGAATATTGGTAAAATTTTAATCTTTAATTAACACCAAATTTTTCATTGGAAAATTTCCATGAAATTAGGTCCCCTCTTTCCTCTTGTTGTCCATTAATTACGCTTGGAATTTAGCTACCTTTATTCTAATTGATAAATTTTGTGTTCTTTAATTAACATACAAAAGGAAAGCATTATCTTTTATCAGTTGTAATGATTAATTGTATGATTAATATTTTTTTAGTTTAAAAAAGATAATTATATTTTTTTGTCTATTTTAAA
Source organism: Aleurites moluccanus (assembly GCA_948193065.1). Classification (NCBI taxonomy): domain Eukaryota; kingdom Viridiplantae; phylum Streptophyta; class Magnoliopsida; order Malpighiales; family Euphorbiaceae; genus Aleurites; species Aleurites moluccanus. Next base: position 6,441 of record CANXYC011819832.1, read on the forward strand.
ATATAATTTTATTTTTTTAAATATTAATTTAATAAATAAATATCAAATATATCATTCATTAATTCACATCAATATCATTAGATATATTAATTATATTTTTATTTTTTTTATATAGAAATTATAAATTTAATTAAAAATATAAGTACTTTAATTATTATAAATATTAAAAAATAATAAAAATATTGAAAAGTGTATAGAAGTATTTTAAATAAGAATATTTTAGAAAGAATGTGATAAAATTAATGTGATAAATTAAAAGTAATTAAATTTTTTAATTCAAGCATAAAATAAATAAGACTGTCTTTTTGAAACGGAAGAAATATATAAATATATTAATCAAAGTGTATAAAATTAATATATTATTATTAAGGAATAAGAGTATTTTAGAAAATTTATATGATATTAATTACTTTTCTTAATAGAGGGAGGGAGTATAATTCATTAATTTATATGTACTAGGAATTGTTATATGTAAAATAATTCCTATATTTGCTAAAGAAAAAGCCATACCTCTTATTTAGAGTGATAGTAATTAAATTAATTTTTTGCGAAATTACATGATTTTTATTTACTTTGAAATTATTTCTTTTTTATATTTAAAAAATTAAATTTTATATATCATCTCCTTCCTAATATGAAAACTGATAAAATATTGAAATTCATTTAACTTGAATTTTTGTAAAATTTGATATTCCAAACAGAAAATAAGGAATTATTTGTTACCTTGGTTCATATGGACTTCTTTAATTTTGGGATAATGTAATTGTACAAAATATTTAATATCATGTAATAATAAGATTTTTATTTTATCATTTTAGGTAAAAATTTCCAATTAGTTCGAGAAGAATATTAATCTTTGGACCTTCAAAGTGAAAAACAGCAGAATCTTAAAGAATTGTCTTTATATTGTAAATTGAAATTGTCATCTAACTTTAATTCCACCAGCTAAGCATGTAATCATCTTGTGTGCAGTGATTTTTGGAAATTTACTGGAAGATGCTCATTTAGTGACATTAATTATATATATATATATTTTACTGATTTTGACTCGGTTATGAGGAAAAGAAAGATATCCTTTTATTAGTTTCTTTTTTTCTTTCTTTCATAATGCGTATAATATGGGATAGAAAAAATAGGTTTATTGTAATTAAAAAATAAAAAATTTTCCAACTAAATTTATTTTTTATTTGATAAGTAAAAAGTTAATAAAAAAATTCCCATTATAATTTAATATGATTTAATTTTTATTAATGCATTATTCTATTTTAGTGTATCAAAAACTTTTTAAAGGGTATTATAATTATTAAAAAAAAAAATCAATCCAGAATCATTATTCAGAAAAATAAATATTTATCATTAGATTATATATTGATGTGTAATTTGAAACGTTCTCTTATTAATTTTAATATTGTTAATTAAATTTTCTAGAGTAATAGAGTTGACTTCATATTTTTAAATGATAAAAAATATTAAAAGTAAAAAAAAAAAAATTTAAATAATTAAATAAATATTCAAAATAAAAATTAAAAAATCTACAAAAATAAAAAAAATAAAAAATAAAACCTCAATCTGGATTCAGATTTGTGGCCGCAGTTCATCACTACAGACTCTCACTCTCTGTGCTAGCTCGCTCGCCAGCTACCATTGAAATGAAATCCTCCCACTGAAAATAGGAATTATACCTAAGAACCAAACTTATGGACAATTTAAGAATCGGGAGCTGGGGGAACGAGCACAGCATGACCAGGCTACCTCTCATTGACCTTATTGAGGCATGATCCTCAGCAATGACAAGCACCTTGTCCTATTGCTTTTCCCTTCCAATACTAAACAATCACAGTTCCGTTCTTAGCTACAAATGAAACCTCTTGGGCGAGCGTGTACTGATTCCATTAGAAAGTCTCCTCCTCTCATTGAGTTGTTTCATCATGAAACCCAGATCTGAGTTTCATCCTATTTTCAATTTTTAAATTTTTTGTTTAATTGTGTTTTGAAATTGTGACTATAAGAAGCATATTTATGCATAATTTTTTTCCCAGAACTTTTATTTTTTAGTAGCTAACAGGCTAATTGCACAGAATTAGTTATCAGGATTACACTTAACTACATAGTGAGAATATGTACAACACCAATTTTTATTAGGAAACTAACATAACTATCATTGCTTTTATAGAGCAAAGACTAAAAGTGCATGGTATTATATTTTACAAAATACTTGCTAAAAAATTAGTGAATAATTATTTAATTAATATTTTTGGTTACCAACCAGTGGAGGGAAGATCAGGAATATATCAAGAAGGTTCCCAAAAGACCATAAGACTACTGTAGTCAGCATTGACAAATTAATTGGAAATTAGCAAAGACTTTCATATTCGCCTTTTAATTAATCAACAATCTAGATATTTCGTCTCATGCATTTATATATGTACCACATCATTAATAAAAAAATTATTAGCCGTTAAAATATTTTAAAAAAAAAAATAATATGACTTATATAAAGATATATGAGATAAAAGACTGGATACTAAATGAGACAAATAATCTGAATTATTAACAAAATAAAATTTATAATGCCTTCAATTAATGCATAAATGAGGATTTTTGCCTCCAATGTTTTACTCTAATTAATCTAATTAATAAGAAAGTTTATTCATCTTTTTATTAATTTTGAGTTTAATTTTTAAGTTAAATAAAAAAAATATTTATAAATTTTTGAATATTTAAATCAGATTATAAATAATTTTTTTTTCATATATCGATACTTATTAAAAAAAATATCACACATTAAATAATGATAAAATATATAAAGGATATATAAGTGGGTGGATGTCAAATCTAACACAAATTAATTAATTTTGTATAAGTAAGTGTCAGTACTTATCCACTTATAAACTCATTTATAAATGAGCTTATAAATTTTAATATAATAATAAAGTTGAAAAAAAGATATCAATCAGTTTACTTATAAGCAAGTATTAATCAACTTATTAATGTTAAATTACGGGATAAATACTTACTTGTAAGTAAGTATTAATCGATTTATTGATGTTAGGTTATAGACAAGTTTGATTGCATTTGAGAAGATATGATGAGAAAAATATTTTATATCAATAAAAGTAAAAATTAATAATAATAAACGATTAATAATAAAAATAAAAGTGGAAATATCAATATATATAATGAAAATTCTTTGAACAAAGTAAAAGTATAGAAAGTGCAGATTTGCTTTGAAAAATCTAATCTTCATTAAAATGTGCTTTGACTGTTAAGACCTATTCTAAAAGATCATCATAATAATTTATATACTTAATTATAAGGATTTTTATAGTAAAATATCATTTCTCCCAAAAAGAAAAGGTGTTATTATTATTAAATTGAAATTAATTGATTTTATCATATTCTAATTCATTGCATTTCCAACTAAAATGTATTATTAATTTATTATTGCCCAAAAAATAATTAAAAAAAAAACCTGCATTACCAAAAGCACAGTAAAGGTGACATCTGGACACTTGTGGGCACTTATTGTCAGTAATTGACTTCACAATAGGCGCGAAAATTCCGTTATTTCTGATCAGTTACAGAGAAGCATCGCTCCTTTTTAAATTTATGTATTTATCTCATTTCCACGTACGAAATTGCACTGTCAGTAACCTTACAGAACCTCCCAAGAACTCTCTTCACTCCATTATCAAAATCTTCCATTATATATATATATAGAGAGAGAGAGAGAGACTCAGGCATAATATGCTTATCTAATATTCTTTCCTTCTAATTTTGGTTAATTTGATTTTTATTGTAGTTCGAACTCATAACTTCATATATTTCGATACAAATCTAATACTACTGAATCAACAGGTTGTTGGTATCATGGAGATCACAGTCATATCAGCGCAAGGTCTCAAGACCACACCTTCAGGCCCTTTTTCTCACCGTCTTCGGCCCTTCATCACCATCACCACTTACCCATCCATCGGTGATAACAAGTGCCATGTTTACAGAACCAGAATTGATGATCATGGAGGAGTGAATCCTACATGGGGTGATAAATTTCATGTTCCTATAGACACTGCCTTTATTGGTAATAGATATTCTTGTATTTACCTTCAACTTTACACCAAAAGACTCATTATGGGAAGGGTTTTACTTGGTTGGTGTCAGATTCCGGTCAGCGATATCGGGTTCCCGCCTGGGGTTTCAGTTAGGTACTTGAGTTACCGGATACGTGCCAAAGATGGTACAAGAGGTCATGGGACTGTTAATCTTGCCATAAAGTTAACTGGTTTTCAACCGGTAGCCAATCAGAGAATTTTATTATCAGATTCCAATCATCAAAAAGCTTCTGAAACTTGTCAAACGGTGATTGGTATGCCGGTGACAGTTTTTTCACATTTGAATATTTGTTAATGAATAGTCGTAAATCAATAGTTAGTAGGTTGTGTGATGCTGGCAAAATGGTTGATGATTTTTTTTTTTTAGGGTTTTAGTTTATGATTTGGCTTTGATTGCCAACAATTTAGCAACATATGCTCCAAAAGATACTTAGCACATGTACTGAAGCTTAAATTTTAATAATATTTCTCCAAAAATTTCTAATATATCATATCAAAGAAATATTTCAACCATTAAAATTTAAATCTCGATATGCAATAAAATTTAATAAAAAAATCACATGAAGTGATTGATTATTTTTTTTAATATTAAAAATTAATAAAATTTTAATACATTCTGATAATTTCATTTCCTTTTAAAAATTTCTTTATTTTATTTAAAAAAAGTAATTGTGCTGGTAAGACTGTAATCAACAATCCATAGTAGGGTTAGATTCTAGTTTTGCTTTTGTTGTGGGGGTGGGGGTGGGGGAGGGAAGAAACATAAAATCATGCTAAAATCTGGACGGTGTGACCTTTGGGGAAGGAAAAGGTCTGTCTTTTGTCTGTACGTAATTAAAACTGAGCAGTGTTTTCCTCGAATCTGGCCACTTGACTTGGTTTACTTGGAGTGATTTTTTCTTTTCCTTCATTTTTTAATCAACACTGTACCAAAAGATAAAATGCCAATGATGGAAAAAGAATAGTGCTAATGCGGCGCCGCAATTATGTCATTAAGATAAAAATGAAGTTCCAAATAATTAATTAATTAATTATGGAAAATGTGGGAACTCCCAATATATTGCTCATGTCGGCATATATATATATAGTCACAGGGAGCAGCGACTTTTTAAAGGCTTTTTTCTTGTCCAGCCAATCCTAATCTTTAGGATATGTTTAATCCTTGTGCCTTGTTAGGAACCAACTTATCCAAGAACCTTGTGTAATTTTTTTTATCGGTATAAAGAAAACCTAACTTAGAATAGTAGGAATTTGAGAAACCACGACTTTAAAATTGAAATTCAGTCAAAATCATTTTACACACGACACGGCTGCGGCCAATAAGTCACAGTGCATCAGCCCAAGCATGGCAACTAACTAAATAAATGCAAAAAATTAGACAGTAAACAGTTTTCACTGGTAAAATGCTTCAAATCAAATATCTATTTCATCGTGTGTGTGAAAACGGTCTTTGCGTGCAAGACATATATAATGCAATTCCTTGCCTCCATTGAATACATGGAAAACGTGACAGCCAGATGTTAAACAACATATGGTAGGTACTAACTGCGATGGGCTAACTAATGATAGTATGATTGAAATCCAAATAAAAAGTATAAAATAAATAAAGAATACAAGCAACCAATAATTGTTGGCTCCGGTCCACCTTGCTAGTTTCTCTCTACCACATCATTTCTTGAAGAAACAGGAGCAAGCATTGCCGCTGACTATACTTCTGTGAACATTATAATTTATAAAAGCATATACCTTTAACGCATAAGAAAAGCGATCCTGTCTTTTTGTTAAGACAGGAGTATTGTTGGTTCTAGATTTGGAATTCCAGCAGTAACCAATTATGGCATCTGGTGGCTATTGGTGCTGCATAGTCATATCCCAAAAAGAATCTGAGTGTAGAATTCAAGTATAGCAAAAAAAAACCCTATTCAGTTGAGCATGTTCCCATGTCTACACAGTTCCAATGATTGAGCGTAACTATCTAATCCTAGAGTGGAATATTCTGCAAGTATTTCTGGAAAAAAAAAAAAAAAAAAAAAGATGAGCAGCTTCTGGAATGACTGCAAAAAACAAATTCTCATTGCTAAAACTATCAGCAGATATTTTACTATAACTAATTTTATCTATCTTGTCTATAAATACATAAACTTGTACCAACAGGATTGACACAACTATGCACGGAACAAGGTTGATGAATTGGCATTTACAAGACAAAAATTGGCTTACTAGGGACTTTGTCTCAATGACTTTCTTCTCCTACAAGGCACAAGGATGATCTCCAATGTCTTCTCTTTAAGTCAACATGAGAATTCAAGATGTCTTCTCGAAGTACCATATTGCAGTACTGTTACCGTGCCACGTTCCTAATCTCAGATGTTGCTTCTTGAAGTTTCTTCTTTATTGATTTGAAACTACTCTGGCCTTTTTTGGTCCAATGAGTAGAGTAACTTCGCTTGAGAAGATCTGTTATAAGAGGTGATTTCAAAGTTGAATCCCGAATTGGAGTATCATCATATTCTGCAAAAAAAAAAAAATTCTCAAGCTTAATACAGCTGTGAGACAGAAAAACAAATATGGAAAAAGAACCAGAGTTTTAAAAACTAAAATGAAATGTTAGTTCAACTCCCAACAAATATGGAGAAAGGAAAAGCAAATGCAAGGTTGAAATTTCATTTTTCAGTTGAACCGTAAAACAGCAGGTTCTCTCTGTTCGAATGTATCAAGTCCTGTTCATGGACCAGACTTGAATATGGAAAATACAAATGTTCCAAAGGCTCTGCCTGCAATTTCTTCACAAATTGATGCCAAGGCCCAACCAATGATCAGGTTTATGAACTGAATCATCTGTGACCCCCCATCCTGTAAGAATTACATCACAATCCACAGGGATGCCACTTGGAGTGGTGGTTTGGCCAGGGAAGATGGTAGAAATTAATGGTCAACTGGTAGAGGAAGATATGGCATCATTGCACTAGCCCCATAAGAAAGATGTGGAACTGAATTATAGGATTGTAATAGAAATACACCTGAAGACATAGGAAGCTGATATTGCAGTTTTAGGAACTTCGAAGCCTCCCTGTCTTTCTTGTGGCACAGGACTCGTACTAAAGTTTGGGCATCTTCCAAGCGCATGTGACCATGTTTATTTGAACCCAATCCCACTGAGATATGTTCACTTGCATTCATCAACATATTAATAACTGTTTCAGTCTGCCAAAATAGCAATTGTCAAAACTGCCAGTTCAAAGTACTCAGTTATGTGAAATCATGCCTCAATTATGAGCTGCCAAACCTGAAAAGAAAATAAGCTAAGTATCTGTTGAGCATATTTTGCTTCTTGCGCAATTAATGAACGAGGAAGACCTTCTCCATCAGCTATAAAAAAATCCTATAAAGATAATTGATAGGAAAACAAGTTATGAAGCATCTTTATTTTTGTTAAAATAAACAAGTAAACTTGCTGGTCAACACATAGCAAGCAGTTGCACAATAAGCAACAAGGCAGAATTAAGTGCCATTTTACTCGAGAAAGAGTCTAAATTCACAATCATGGTTTGATGCAATTTTCATTTATTGTCAAATTTAACTGAAAATTACTAGAGATATTTTCTCTGTGCATTAAGCACAAGTTTCGATGCAAGATTCATTATGTAATTCCTCAATCTCAAACTCCCTCTCTTCTGAGAGAGTGTGTGTATGTGTGTTTTCATCTGGAGATTGACCAAGTCCTGACTTCAACTATGCCCCTGTTTTATTAAACCCCTCTAACAACTCATCCAGTGGATTTAAACGTCAGACTTCAAAGCTGGAATTCCCAAGTTGAAAGTTCTCCCATTAATAAAGTTCAAGATGTAACAACATGACATGGAAAGTGAGGTTATCCGAAAGGACATTCATTAGGAATTTGCAAGGCATCTAGCTTTTTGAAGGACATTAAAAATTAGTGAGGCATCACTCCAAGTAACTCTGGCAGGAGTCCGCGCTAAATTTTACCCCTAAAAGATTTTTCATCTTGAAACTGCTTCGCAAACAGAAAGAAAAAGAGAGAGAGAGAGAGAGAGAGAGAAAGAGACATACCTTCAACATATTAAAGTCGTCTTCCATCATAAGAACATCCGAATCAGAAAATGCACGAGAAGGGCCTCCATCCAACAATACCCAAACATAAGCTTCCTGTTAAAGTAAACACGATTCAAACTTCTAAGAAAGGCAACTTAAAAGACTACAATTAATGAGTGTACCAGCGAAGATCGAAAGATGCTTAGCACCACAATGTCTCTGAGAGTATCATCGATCAATCCACATATGAGATCGAGGACCTACATAAGTACCTCTTAGGTTAAGAAAATAATAACAGAAACTTGCAAACTTCAAAATAAATACAGAATATAAATAAAAAAATGTCATAACAGGTTCATCTACACAAGCACATACACATATAAACTGGGGTAATGTACTTTAATATCTTTCACTATGAATTTGAGAAAGAAAAATTTTAAAGAGTGCATGTACATGCGCCTTAAATAACTTACAGTATCAACATGAGGAAGAACACTTTCCAAACGAGAACTTGCAACATCACCACAATATAAATTAAACAAGAATCTGTCTCTCAGATCCCAAAACACAACTCTTGCTCCTGGAAGTTAGGGAAAGAAATTAAGTTTATTTCATGTGATATGCCAAAGAAATTCAAGGAGTGGTGTAACAAGGTAAAAACATTGTGCAGGACATTAAATGACTAAATCAGGTTTTATCAATTAAGTGTATTTCTCTGTGAGTGTCAAATGCCAAGGACATCTCAATTAGAATCCATAATAAGGTATAAACATCGTACAGGACATTAACTAGCTAAATCAGGTTGCTTGATTGAACAATATTTAGCCCTAGAAATTTGAGAAATATTTTAAAACAAAAGTTGAATAACAATAAGAAAAACTATCTAGGAATAAATGACAAGGACATCTATTGCAACATATATCAGGCAGCCAAATTATAGCTCTTTAACAAAACAATGATATCAGAAGCTGAATTGATAAGACTAATCAGGGTTGCAGGAAGAAGGAAGAGAAGTAAAACCAATGAAATGAATTATATACTCGAGATCATTAATGATCCCTCACTTTAACAAATACAGATCAGAGCACCTCCAAAAAATAGAAAGTATATTGTATCTAACATAAGATGAGCAAAAATCCGTCTTTGCCAAGGTAGAAGAACTTTTCCATGAGCCATTCTACAACTGCTAGGATCTATGTGTTATACACGTACAAGTGTTGCTGTATATTTAATAAGAACCACTATCACTTATAAGGCTTTTACAGAAGTAATAAAAAAATTTCAGCTTTTGTTTAAACAGATCAAGAATCATCCTGCCTCTCTCATATTAAGTTTCATCTCATACATAGATGACAAGGAAATTTGGAAATACATTATGGAACTTAACACTAGATGGATGCATACAAGTACATTGACCAGTAGAGTTGTAATTGTTGATTAACATGTAAATATACTTAATTATTGCATGAAAGAATATATTGATACATGTTTATTCTACTATTTTCTGATTTAGCTGGATCCAGAAGAGGAACAAAAGCCTGAAATTAACCTATGTCTGATGAAGCATCTCAATCAGAATCAAGATTATTAAGCAAACAAATAACTTTACATGTTAACATATTTAAAATACATAGAACCACTGAAAGGTGGCAACTTTTAGAGGAAAAAACTATGATGCACAAATAGATGGAAATTCAAATAAACTTAACAAGCTTACCAGCAAAGGCACAAATTTTGTTGATAGCACCTGTTGTAGTTTCCTTAATGATGCTAAAAGTGGTGGCAAATAGTGCATCAATAGCTTCACTGGATGTTAGAAAGGTACTCTCTTCTTGGGGCTCATCGTTGTCTGGATTAAGCAGGTGCTATCCATTAGAAAAGCATAGATACTGTACAAACAAGTAGAAACACAAACATATATACCAATTTACATCCAGATGTCTGCTATAATTTCTATAGGGATAAAGTTCTGAGTCTAATTCAAAAAAAAAAAAAGGTCCTTCATAAAAACAATAATAAGAAAGATCTAATAGGTTTCCAATGAATACAGAGGGTGTTAATTTGTACATCATGCTTCACCATTGTTGCTAGCAAAAAATAAAAAAGAGGGAAGAAAAAAAAAAGGTAGATTGATCTCAATGTAATCCAATGGCTTAGAAGCTGGATACCCTTAAAGTTGATCTAACATGTTACTGAAAACATGTACAAACTTTACAACTTAGAATTTTAGATCTTTGGGGTATTCATTAAGTACCCAAATAGGTGATACGAACTTCTCAGCTAGTAGAGAGGTTTCTGTCAACAACTATTTCTTTTGTATATATTTTTGTTATTGTACTTCTTAGAGGAAAAGAAAAATTATTAGTAAAAAAAAAAATTAACTCTCAGATTCACTAACCCCAACCCCAACATAGTCCTTAATCACCGAAGCCAATATATAGAAGCTTTTCCATCTGTATATTATTGCACTTGCTCATGCGATACATTAGAGAAATGCCTCTTCCACCAATTCAACACAGTAATTCATTGTTTATATTATTTGTTTCTCTCGAAATGGAGGTCTGGCAAACTGAATGACACTCGAAAACCCATATTTGTAAAAAACAGGTCTCAAGTTCACCAACAGAACTTACTCCCACTTGGGTTATGGGATGGCTTGACCAGTGCCCAAGATTTTCTAATTCCATCTTCCAGCATGCCAATTTGTTTCTGAATATACTGCACAATGAAAAAATTACACAAAATACAAATTCTATTAATAAACCAGAACATATGCTTGGAATTCCAAAAGTTCTAGCAACAGACCAAAAGAGTCATAGATCTATACGAGTAGGAATTTATTTATGTATATTCAAGGTAAAGTACAGGTTTTTTAGACAAGAAAACATGCATATTAATGTCATATTGAGGCACGTTAGTTTGTCACCAGAGCTTTTCAAGGTTGTTATCCTGAAAAGTATTTGTCCATTCATTTAGAGTGGGACAAGGTTGTGAATTATAGCCCTTCTGTGGGCTTTGGCTCCAGGGGCTTTTTAGAGCATGCATACAATTGCTAATTTGTTACTCATGTTGATTGAAGAACACAGTTTTTCAGTCTAATTAAAAAAGTACTGTTTTCCTCCTCCTTCTAGTTTGCTTAGTCAGGAGGATGCTTTTCCTCTTTGTTGTATTTCTTCTCTTTTCCATTAATAAAATTATTTTTTCTGCACAAGAACAAGTAGACAGCACAATATGACAATTTGTGACCAAGTTACAATCATCTATTAAGTGTTCTTTCAACCAATAATCAGAACTGTCAGCACGTGCATTCAAAATATTGACAAGCAAAGTAACTAAGAGTATCAAACAAAAGATAGATGATAAGTTATTAGTCAGCTTAAAATTACGAGAAAATTGGAGGGCACAATAATATTTATTTTGCTTCATATTCGCCTCACCATGTAAGGAGGTTCCGCTCATTGTTACCAGTATTCTGAATTTAAAAATTTTAAGTTATTTCAATATCCAAAACTAATTTCTAATATTGGTTCCCAGAATATTTCCAGAGTTTCACAATATGCTCATTCTTCTATTTCAAAATTTCTGTGAAGCATACTTTTTTGGCACATCTATTTCTCACCACAAAAGTTTGCATCAAGGTGGTAGTAGGATAAATCTTTTTAACCCTCCTTTTCTATGTGTGAGAAAAGTAAGGAAGAAAATATTAAAAATTCCAATTAAAATCAATCAGGCAAAGCAATCATTTTAACCCACATTGCTGCCATACTTACTTGAAGAGTATTCAACCTAATGCAGAGTTTTGGTATTGTCAACTCATTCAACTTAAAATTCACATCGTTGTCCAATGGTGCACACTCCAGCAGCCTTTTCTTAATTACTGGAATAACTGTCTCCGTATAGCGAGTTAAAGGTGGAGCAGATGGATAAAGATGATTCCTCTCAACTGGAATATTAAAAATATTACAACAAATATCTTGCAATAATGGTTGCAATAAAACTTGAGTTATTTAAAAAAAAAAAATCTCAAATTATTCATTAATTAGTGAGTGAGGTAAAAGCTAGAGAAAGTAGACCAATACCAAGAAGAAGTCAGGAAATGAGAAACTTATGCTTCACGATGGGGAATACATTATAGAGTGCTAACCTCTACAACCACCACCCCCATGATCAAGCATAAAAAAAAAAAAAAAAAAAAAAAATGAAAATAATCTAAGAGAGACATAAACCCAGACTAGTTAAGGTCAGCTATATGGATCTGTTTGCTCCCTCCACCAGATTTAGAGCAATAATTTCATAATGGTCTAAGCTATGGCCTATATATATAAGAAAGGTATTTGCAGCAGAAAGTCAATGAATTATTTCTACATCCATAGATTTTATTTCCAGCTCCGTCGGAGGAAATTTCAGGAAAAATTGATCTAGTATACACTGTAAAACCAACAAGCAACATTGTACTTCTGAGACAAATGACTGACTAGGTGTTAAGGCTGTGAGTCCTTAATAGTGTAGTAATTCAAGTTCTAGGGTTTACAGATTAAGAAATAGAAAGAACAGAAGGGAAATCGGGAAAGATCAGGTAAGTAAGAGAGAGAAACAGAGAGAAAATAGAAAGAATTTAGAGAGAAAGAATGATTGAAACTTTTTTATTATCTTCCTTCCTCTACAAGACTCGTTCCTTGTCTTTTTATACAGCTGGTTTA
>CANXYC011819858.1:0-14396 GCA_948193065.1 Aleurites moluccanus
TTGTATGATGATGGTCTTGCGACCAATATACTTACTATGTGATTGAAACCCATGACCTATGGATAGAACGCTCTTCCCAATGAGAGTAAATTCATTGGTCCATTGTGCACTTTGGGAGACCAGCCGATAGGGTTTTTATCGGTGTTCCACCTAGAGGGGGCCATGAGCTCTAGGCGCATGCCTGGCCAAGCATGTGTGCACGTTAAGGTAGCAAGGCTACCGATACTTATGTTATGATATGTGATCAGTTCTTCCAGATGATATTTGATAATGCCATTCTTTGTGGGCATTCTATGTTCTAAAGATGAACCATGATTTGAATTCGATATGATTTGATATAGCCAAATTTTTATGAGAACCACTTTCTTTCAAGTAAAAAGCCTATAACTTCCTTCATGCCTATATATAAAATTATTTGTTCATTGACCATGATTGGATATTTCATTCTTATTGTGTAATGTTCATATCTTACTGAGTTGAAGGCTCACTCATTTTCTATGGATTTCAGGTGGTAGTTTAGCTCGTGAGGGAGCTAGCCGAGAAGATCAAGCTTCTTGACCCTTTTCATCCAAGAAGCTTTCAATGTGAATCATTTGTTATATGATTATGTGTAAATATTAAATGGTATTATGACTCAATATGTAATGGAAGCATACTCTAGAGCTCCGTAGTTAGCCATTAGAGGATGATAATATTTTAATGTACGAATGGTTATCTTTTGGGTAAATCTTGTTCCTTAGTGATGTGAGATGAATCTTTTGATCAGTAAGGAACAAGAGAATATTACTATGAAATAGTATAGCAAAGAAATGAATTTTTTGCTTGAATGGATTATGATATATTATAGCATGATATTATATTTGATATAAATATATATGAGATTCAGAATTTGGGAGTTCTACGGGTTTATGGTGGCCTTAAGCCTACCCTTGCCCTAGGACCGTCGCACCACTGGAGTTGGAGTGTGACAGCTCTAAATATGAAATTTGTGGCTGTGACTTCTTTATAGAGGCTACTACTTCAAACTTCAGGATATGTAGCGGCGGGCACATATATATGTCGTGAACGCTACTTAAGTAGCGGCAGGAATGGATTCTTATTGTGGGCACTACTGAAGATAGTCAGCTTCTATGTCTTCTAGATCTCTTAGTAGCGACTGCTACTTATAAGTCATGGGAGCTACTTAACTCAGTAGCAGGCGCTACTTAACTGGTAACGGAGGCTACATAACTGATTTGTCTTAACTTTTCTTCCATTTAAGTTAAGTAGCAGGGGCAACTAGGCAGTGTAGCGGCCGCTACAAACCAGTAACTTGTAAACTTGAAAAACTATCCTTGCATATAATCAAGCAAACATCATTAGTAGTTTAATTAGTTGTTTGCACACATCAAAATGAGTATGTTAGGATATCAAAGATCCAACAAGGTTCCTGGGGGGAATAAGGTTGAAAGTGATAACATTAGCATATAGGAATTACTCATGTCATTTGAAAAGCATAAGAAAGCAATGCTAGAAGCTTTGTCTAGCATTACAGTTTTAAATTTTAACCACTTCGAAAGAGAAGGTAAGGATTTTAAAATCTAACGAACAAGAAGATGAGAAGAAGGATGTTATTACTTTTGGAAATAAGGATTTACCTTTAGAAGGGATGAAGCATATTAAACCTTTTCTCATAACAGTTTAGCTGAAAGGTAGAAAAATCTCTCATGTAATGGTTGATGATAGGTCATTCATTAATTTCTATCCAGGGAAGATCCTTGCCAAGATTGGCATGAGTATGTAAGATTTGAATAAATAAAAAAAGGTGATATGGGCCTATGACAATTCTAAAAGAACTGTGGATGGCATCTTTAGGATCATAGTAAAGGTTGGACCTATTTAGTCAATAGTCAAACTCATAGTTATCAATATACCACCACATTTTGCCTTATTATTACGACGAACTTGGTTTCATGCTTTAAGAGGTGTCCCTTCTACCTTGCATCAAAATATTAAGATTCTATATGAAGGAAAGATCATAACCATATATGCTGCACTCGAAAGGGAAGTCAATGCAATTAACATTGATCTTGATTCCTTACCTAATATGCTTCCAAGTAGCTATGATTATGGAGGATTGGTATGATTCAAAGGTAGCAAATATCCTAAAGAAAATGACTTTCTTTCCCATTATAGTTTCAAGGCTTAGAAATCAAGGAATTCCATAATTGCGTGACTTTAAAGGACAAACTACCACTTAAGGGCTTAGCTATGAGCCTAGATTGGTTTATAAAATAAGGGCACATACTGCCTTGTCTTAGTTATCTTGAGCCATGGGAATTCAATGGCAAGATATATCTTAGGTTCGAGATCTTTGTAGACGTGCTATCTCTTAAGAAATTGGAATTTGAGGTAGAGGATTCCCACTTGAAATTGGAAGTTGACAAATGTGACTAGAATGAAGTTGTAAAGCCTACCGCGATTGATAAAGAATGGGCATTAACTATCTCTCAAGACTCTATAGATGAAGAGCTTGTCTCTTTCATTGATGCATATGAGGATGATATGAACTTTTATTCCAAAATCAATTAAATGAGCTTTGGGTCTGCTTACTTGTTTGATGTTAATCTTGATGATAGCATTCATATCATGCATTCCAAAAGCATCTTTCATATTAATTCTATACAGTTGCATCATTTTAATTTTAATACAAGTGAAAATTCAAAATAATTGCAATTAGAGTCAAATCTTGCATCCATTCAAAGTGAGAGAATAAAAGAAATATTAATAAGAAATCAAGAGGCTTTTGCTTGGTGTTATGAAGATATGCCTGGAATAGAACGCTATACAACTGAGCATACAATTCCAACATTTGCCCATTTAAGGCCGGTTAAGCAAAGTTTTAAAAGGTTGATGATGAAATGGACTAAGTTAGTAAAAATGGAAGTGGTTTAGCAAATCCAAGCAGGGTTCTAGGAAGTTGTGGATTACCCTGAATGGCTTGCTAATTTTGTCCCTGTTTATAAAAAGGATAGGTGAGTTAGGATGTGTGTAGATTATTGGGATTTGAATAAGGCTTCTCCTAAGGATGATTCCCTATACCTTACGTTGATGTATTGGTTGATAACGCTGCAATAATGGGTTGTTACTCCTTTTGTGATGGGTTCTTCAATTACAATTAGATTATGATGGCTGAATTAGATAAGTTGAAAACTGCCTTCATTACAGAATTGGAAATTTTATGTTATAAGGTAATGCCCTTTGGATTAAAGAATGCTGGTGTCATTTACCTGCATATAACTACCACTTTGTTTCATGACATGATTTATAAAAAGGTTGAGGTGTATATGGGTGACATGATGGTTAATTTAACCACTGTCGAAGACCATTATGAGGCCTTGGAAAGGTTCTTACAAAGGCTGATTATTCTTGCAAAGGCTGATTAAGTATAAGCTCAGGTTAAATCATGTGAATACTACTATGGCAATACTCCTAGGGGGGAGGATGAATAGGAGTTTAAAAATTTAGAAGAAAATGCACAACTAATATGTAATAGATATGTTAATTTTAAATAACAAGCAATAATAAAAGATAAAGGTTAAGAGAGCTCAGCCAATTTATAGTGGTTCAGAGCCAAATTCCTTCTCCTACGTCCATTTCTCTCAATATCAACCCGATATTAAGGTTTCACTAGAACTGGGTGCACCACCCAAATCAATTACAATAGATTTCCAAGGATTTCACTCTTTACACACTGAGTTACAACTCAAATTTTTACTCTCAATAATAGAGATAGAGATTTTTAAGTATCTCTAAACTTATACAAAGCTATTCCAATGATATATAATGAAGTATGAATAGTTAAGACTAGTAAAAGCTAGTAACAACTCTAAGAATAAGAAATGAAGCTCAAAGAGTTCAGAAAACAGAGTATAAATTAGCAATTTGATTTTCACTTTAAATATGTGCTTCACTTCTTGTTAGAACTTCAAATCTTCATGTATTTATAGCCTTCAATGAATGATGATTAAGTGTGACCATTTTGGTTGCATTTAATGCAAGATTTGCCACCAAATCTTTTTCCAACGGTTATATTTAAAACATATCAGCTTTGACATTGAAAAGCAACTACCGATTCATGGGCATTATAAATAGTCATGATCGTGAAGATGAATCTTCACGGTCTTGAATCAAAATTCACGCCTTGAAATCTTCTATGCCAATTTCAAATTTTAAATCTTCCTTAGGCGTGAACAACTATCACTAGCGTGGAAATATTTCACGGGTGTGAATAATTTTTCATGGTTTTGAAAACTCTTTATGTGTCTTTGAGCCAAAACTATTCTTAAAATAATCATGGGCATGAATCAGTATCATGGGCACGAAACTCTTTCACGGTCGTGAAATTTTATTCACAAGCTTGAAGATCCTTTGTAAGTAAATTTCATATGTTGCCTTGATCTTGTTCATGGGCGTGAATCCCTGTTTTTAAATAAAAACTTAAATACAAGTTAAATAATCATTTATATTGATTAACACTTTTGTTTTGAATTTCAATTGCATCATCAAAATTATTATAGAGACAACAATCTCTCCCCTTTTGATGATGACAAAAAAATGTGTTAAGAGTATAAATAAGTCAATTAAATACTTCCCCTGAGTTAAAACTCCATTTTAATTTAGTTAAACAATATCATCAATAGCATTCAATATTTCTCCCCCTTTTTGTCAATAATCAAAAAGGTTTTGTTCAGTTTAACATACTAATAACATAAGATAATAACTCATTCAATATAAAAATCTAAAATTTCAGAAATAAGGAAGTATTATATAAATATCAAAAATGAGAAATGTGCCAATACTATGAACATAAACATGATAAAATATGAGCATATAAACAAAACCTCAGCTTAAAAAAAAGTAACTAAGATGAAGGAGGAACGAAAGAGTCATCAGGTGGAGGGGTACTTCTAAGTGATAAAGCACTTCGAAGACTATCTATGGATTTTTGCAGCGCTTCTTGATTTGATTCAAGTTTATCTAGTCGAGAAGCAACTTCGGTTTCCAAAGAGTCAAGTCTAGTGTTGAGCCTAGCCAAATGTGCCAACACTTGACTCTGAAAGGAATCAGTTAAAGAGGATGGCTGAGAACTAGTTGGTGGTGCTACAAAAGGAGGATTGCGGGGTCTTTTTCGGGATGGCTCATCAAACATAGCAGCAAACCCATCATCTGTCTCATCATCCTAATCATCCCCATCAGTAGTAGCTAAGACCCATCCATCACCAGCCTTTTTCGCAATTCCCATATCGCGAAAAATTGATATATCTAGATGATCCTTAGGAGTGATAGGAACTTTGAATTCCGGATTATGAGGAATCTCAAAGTGATTTGCAATCCGAGTCACATATATACCAATAAGCAGTTTTCCTTTGACTTTTGTGCTCATATCCTTAAATGCATCCACAAACCACCTAGCAACATCTACATCGATTCCTTGTTGCAAACAATCCAAAAGAAATAGCTCCTTAAACTGACAGCTCTATTGCTATCTCCTCTAGTAAAAACCGAATAAGTGAGGAACTGATGTATAATTTGGAGAGTCAAGTCATGAATCCTTAAAGATTTTGCAGTCCGAACATCATACTGAGCAGATCCAGTCAATGCTTCCCAAACTAGGGAAGGATCACAATGATTTGAAATTCGGCAAACCCCACTAGACTTAAGCTTAAACAAACCACCTAGAGCATCAGAAGATAATGAACGATTTGTTTTACCTAGCTTAAATGTCATATCACCTGTGAAACTCACAAGAAGTGTGGTGAAGAATTCATACACTAGCACTAAGTGTAAGTCTGATGAATAGTAAGCAAAGTGTCTTTCTTTAAATAAAGCTATGCAGTAATTAGTGACAGACTCTTTCAAACCAATCATACCCAAATCAGTAAAATGAATGCTTCGACCACCTACTGGGTTTCCTCGGTGTTTAAGCATTGAAAACATGTCAATGTGATGCTGAGAAGTGAATGAAAGACCATAAGATAGCTTAACTGGTTCTTCCTGTGCTTGGGATGTTTCATCCAAATTTGGACCATTTCTTTTGCCTCTACCACCACATTCTTAGTTTTCACCATAATTTTAGGGTTTAAGGAAGATATAATAAAGATTTATAATAGAAGATTTAAAGAAAATGAGAGAGATTGAGTTGGAATATTGAAGGATTGAGAGAAAATGGGAGAGAGAGTGAAAAGAAAATATTAATTTTGAAATAGAAATGAAAAGTCACGGACACGAGCTATTTAAATGTCCGTGTCTTTACAGGCGTGAAGACTATTCACGGGCATGAAAGACAAGCCCAAAATTTTAAAAAGACGCAAAACAATTCTTCATGGGCATATAAATATTTTAATGGGCGTGACAATGTGTCACAGGCGTTAAATGGATTAACGGGCGTGAAAGGCAGGATTAAGGTAATTTTTCAAAAATAAAGGAAAATTGAGCTTTTGATTTTATGCTTTCATATGCTCATGAATATAATTCATACTTTTGACAAGAAAATTTATGTAAACTGAGGTTAAAGTGATGGGAATTTATAAAATTCTCTCACTTAGGTCTCAATTTATCATGGAAACACATAATTATTATAATTGCTTATAAATCAAACAATATCATCACAAATCATTATGATTAATTATATCTAATTAAGAACAAGCCAAAAGTCATACCTGATTCTCTTTTAATAAAATAGAATGCTTCTTTATCCATGGGTTTTGTGAATATATCAGAAAGTTGCTTCTTAGTATCCACATATTCAAAATTAATATGATCCCTAAGAAAATGATGCCTTATATCTATATTCTTAGTGTGTAAGTGATGAATTGGATTTTTTGAAAGATTTGTGGCACTGGTGTTGTGACATTTTATGGGAATGCAATTAAATGAATATCCAAAATCTTCTAGTTGAATTCTCATCCATAGAAGTTAAGTGCAACAACTTGCGACTGCTACATACTCTGCTTCCATGGTCGATAGTGCAACTGAATTTTACTTTTTAGAAAACCATGATACTAATATATTTCCTAAAAATTGACAAGTGTCACTTGTGCTTTTTCTATCTATTCTACGACCACCGTAATCTACATCGGAGTATCCATATAGATCAAATGAGGCTCCTTTTGGATACTATAAACCTAGATTTGGTTTATCCGCAAGGTATCTCATAATTCTTTTTACTCCAGCTATATGTGATTTCTTAGGATTAGATTGAAAATGTGCACACATGCAAACACTAAATAATATGTCAGGTCTAGATGCGGTTAAATAAAGTAATGATCCTATATGCTTCTATAAAGTTTAGAATCAACACTTTTACCTTTATCATCAATCTCCATCTTAATTGAGGTAGTCATAGGAGTAGGATGAGGTTTGGTTTTGTCTATGCCAAATCTTTTTAGTAACTCCTTAGTGTACTTGGATTGATTGATCAATGTTCCATGCTCTGGTTGCTTGATTTATAAACCCAAGAAGAAGTTGAGTTCTCCCATCATGCTCATTTTTGAATTCACCTTGCATTGACTTAGAAAAATTCTTGCAAAGCTTTTCATTAGTAGCATCGAAAATGATATCATCAACATATATTTGAACAATTAAAATGTATTGCTTCTCATGCTTAATAAAAAGAGTTGTATCAACTTTTCCCTTAGAAAAACCATTTTCAAGGAGAAAATTGCTCAACCTCTCATACCAAGCTCTTGGAGCTTGTTTTAAACCATACAAAGCTTTAGATAATTTAAAAACATGGTTTGAAAATTTTTCATGCTCAAAACCAAGAGGTTGTTCAACATACACTTCCTCTTGAATAAAACCATTTAAAAATGCACTTTTAACATCCATTTGAAATAATTTAAAATTTTTGTAGCATACATAAGCAAGTAGCATTATAATTGCTTCTAATATAATTACGGGAACATAAGTTTCATCGAAGTCAATACCTTCCTCTTGAAAAGTATCCTTGAGTAACTAGCCTTGCCTTATTTCTTTCCACTATTCCAGATTCATCTAATTTGTTGAGAAATACCCATTTTGTACCAATTACCGAATGATCTTGAGTTTTAGGAACTAATGTCCAAACCTTGCTTCTTTCGAATTGATTTAGATTTTCTTGCATGGAAATTATCCATCGATTATCTTCAAGTGCATGCTTGATATTTTTTGGCTTAACTTATGAGAGAAATGTAACATACTCACAAGTGTTGTGGACTTTTGATCATATCCTCACTCCTTAAAGTGGATCACCAATAATTTGAGTGTCCTTAACTTCATTTCTCACTCTTGGATGATGTGGTTCTTTGTGTTGATGTATGGACTCAATTAAGTCAATTTCTTCATTTTCTTTGGAGTCCTTGCCAAAATCCATGTTATGCTCATCATGTTTCTTTAAGGAAAAGTCTTCCATCATTTCTTCTATGCTTTTTTCTTCTTTATTCATGTCAATATCCTTAAAAGGAAACTCATCAAACATTACATATACGGATTTTTTAACTAAAAGAGTTCTTTTGTTGAAGACCTGATAGGCTTTGGAATGCATGGAATATCCAAGAAATATAGCTTCATCTGATTTGGCATCAAATTTTCCTAAGTTATCTTTGTCATTATTCAGAACAAAACATTTACACCCAAATGAATGAAAATATGCAACTTTAGGTTTTCTTCCTTTCCACAACTCATAGGAGGTCTTTTTAAGGATTGGCCTAATCATTGCTCTGTTTAAAATGTAGCAAGAAGTGCTAACAGCTTCAACCCAAAAGTATTTAGGAAAGTTGTTTCCACAAAACATTGTTCTTGCCATTTCAACTAAAGACATATTCTTCCTTTCAACAACACCATTTTATTAAAGAGTCCTAGGAGCTGAAAAGTTATGAGATATGCCATGCTCTTTAAAATAATTTTCAAACTCTTTTCCATGATCACTCCTAATACTCGAAATAACATATCCTTTTTGAGTTTGTAAAGATTTTAAAAGAGGTATTAAAGCATGAAATGCGTCATGTTTATGAGCAAAAAAAGCACCCAAGTGAATCTAGAATAGTCATCAACACAAACAAGACAATAATGCTTTCCACTAGGGCTTACAGTTCTAGTTGGACCAAAAAGATCAATATGCAAACGTTGTAAAGGTCTAGAAGTTGAAACAATATTTTTTGGTTTAAAAGAACTTCTATAGTGTTTACCTTTAGCATATGCATCACAAAAACTTTCCCTTTTGAAAATTAATTTTGGTAAACCTTTGACTAAATCCTTTTTAGAAAGTTTTGAAATTACATCCATACTAACATGTCCAAATCTTTTATGCCATAAGGATGTGTCCTCATTTTTGGATGCAAACAAAGATTTACTTAAGATGCATTATTAGGTCCACATAGTATATATTCCCTTGGCGATAACCCATGAAACCTATCTTATTTGTTTTGATGTCTACTACTTTACATGCCAGAGATTCAAAAATCACTTTATATCCTCTATCACATAGTTGATTAATACTAAGAAGATTATGTTTCAAATTATCAACAAATAAAACTTTAGATAGAGATACATCACCATTGCCGATTGAGCCGATACCAATGATTTTGCCTTTGGAGTTGTCACCAAAACTGACATTTCCACTCTTGGATTTGAGTTTTTTGAACTTTGATTTGTCTCCGATCATGTGTCTTGAGCAACCACTATCCATGATC
Source organism: Aleurites moluccanus (assembly GCA_948193065.1). Classification (NCBI taxonomy): domain Eukaryota; kingdom Viridiplantae; phylum Streptophyta; class Magnoliopsida; order Malpighiales; family Euphorbiaceae; genus Aleurites; species Aleurites moluccanus. The sequence goes on from CANXYC011819858.1 coordinate 9,711, forward strand.
CATTTGTCTTTCTTGACCACTTGCACCTATAATACAATGTATGTTTCATCCTTTCTTTAGTACCCAAGTTCCTTTGGGTCCATACATGTTAGAATATTTAATAATCTTTACATCCTTATCAATTTGGATTGATCCTTTTGGAATCCATATCTTCTTGATAGAGTAAGGTCTCTTTTATTTAATAAGACATCTTTATGTAGTGTGGCCAAAATATTTGCAATGAGTACACTTGACCATCCTTTTAGGGTCTAACACTTTCTTTTCAAAAAAGGTGTTTACCTTCTTGACATTAAGATTAGTGTTGTATCCTAATCCAGCCTTATCATAAAATGCTCTTTATGAGTTAATGATATTTTCAAGAGTTTGGCTCCCAAGTGTGAACTTGTTTAAAAGTTCATTAGAGTCTTTCAATTCTCTCTTGATTTTCTCATTCTCACTTAAGAGTTTTGAAAAATCATTTTATAAATTGATGATTTGAGCAACTTTATTGCTTGTCTTTTCATGTTCAAGTTTCAATTTACATAAGTTTTTCTTCAAAATTTTGTTTTCTTTTGAAACTAGAAAAAAAAAACTTCCATAAGTTCATCAAAAGCAATTTTTAACTCTTGAAAAGTAAAAGAGTCAGGACTTACCTCAAAGAGCTCTTCATTTTCAATTGTTTCATCTTCCATAGCCATGAAACATAAGTTAACATTTTCTTCTTCTTCTTCCTCTTCGATTGACTCTTCATCACTTGATGTATCACACTTCCACTCCAAGTTGCATAAGCTTTGTTTTTCTTCTTGAATTTCATTGACTTATTTTCCATGTTCTTCTTGTTCTTGAGGTTTGGACAATCGGTTTTGATGTGCCCTGATTTTCTACATTCAAAGCAAATTATTTCTCCTATGTTGTCTTCTCCTTTCTTGATTATTTCTTTAAAGCTTCTCCTCTTAAATCTATTATTGGACAGGAATTTTCCAAACTTTCTTGATAGCATTGCAATGTCTTCAACTTCATCACTAGAAATGTCTTCATTCTTTTCTAGTATTGTCTTTAAGGAAATTCCTTTCTCTTTCTTTGTTAGCTTCTATTCTTCTTCTCTTGATGTTTCTCTATTTTGAAGTTTTAACTCAAAGGTCAAAAGATTACCAACCAAATCTTCAAATGTCAAAGAATTCACATTCTTTGATTCTTCAATTTCATCTATCTTGGAATCGAACCTTACCAGTAGAGACCTCAAAAGTTTGGAAATCAATTCTTTTTAAGTGAAAGCTTTATCTAATCCTTTCAAGTCATTCACAATAGTTGTGAATCTCTTGTACATTTCAACAATCTTCTCATCATTCTTCATTTTGAAGTTTTCAAATTTAGTGAGAAGCATGTTAACTTTTGTATCATTGACTTGATTAGTCCCTTCATGAGTGACTTTGAGCACATTCTAGATTTCTCTTGCTGTTTCACAAGCTGAAACTTTATTAAATTCTGTAGCATCAAGTGCACAAAATAATAGATCCATGGCTTTGTCATTGTAAGTCATTTTCCTCTTGTCCTCACTTGTGTGTTTTGCTGGACTCTTGGGAGTAACTGAATCATCTCTCATTATAATGAAAAGTCCATTTTCGATAGCTTCCCAAAGTTCATGTCCTTTGGATCCAATATGGATTCTCATCCTCACCTTTCATAGATTGTAGTTTACCCCTTTGAATAAAAGTGGTATGGTGTTGCATTGTCCTTCCTCAAATGTTGTGTTGGCTGCCATAAAAACAAGATCGTAAGCTCTAAAAATCATTTGATTTTATAAATGCTAGAGCACAAGCTCTGATACCAATTGTGAATACTACTATAGCAATACTCATAGAGGGGGGTGAATAGGAGTTTAAAAATTTAGAAGAAAATGCACAACTAATATGTAATAGATATGTTAATTTTAAATAGCAAGCAATGATAAAAGATAAAAGTTAAGAGAGCTCAACCAATTTATAGTGGTTCGGAGCCAAATTCCTTCTCCTACGTCCACTTCTCTCAATATCAACCCGATATTGAGGTTTCACTAGAATCGAGTACACCACCAAAATCAATTATAATAGATTTCTAAGGATTTCACCCTTTACACACTGAGTTATAACTCAGATTTTTACTCTCAATAATAGAGATAGAGATTTTTAAGTCTCTTTAAACTTATACAAAGCTATTCCAATGATATACAATGAAGTATGAATAGTTAAGACTAGCAAAAGCTAGTAAGAACTCTAAGAATAAGAAATAAAGCTCAAAGAGTTCAGAAAACAGAGTATGAATTAACAATTTAATTTTCACTTTAGATTTGTGCTTCACTTCTTGTTAGAGCTTCAAATATTCATGTATTTATAGCCTTCAATGAATGGTAATTAAATGTGACTGTTCTAATTGCATTTAATGCAAGATTTGCCTCCAAATATTTTTCTAACTGCTATATTCAAAATAAATTAGCTTTGACTGTCACGACCCAATTTTAGACCATGACGGTCCTAGGGTACGGGTAATGCCTAGGCGACCAGTACCTCGAAGAACCCATGCTTTTACTTTAACTTAAATTTTACAATCATTGCTTAACATGTAATACATTTTAGGTGATAAATTTTTTTTTTAAAACATCTTAAGATTCTTACAAGAAAACTGACAGAGTTTCCTTTATAATTCTGACTTAAGCTATCCATAAGAAATAAACATTACACTTCCAATAAAACATACATCCCCTTTTAACCTCCATTGATCAATCACAACTCAATAAACACTTCATAATTTATAATCATATCTCATATCATATATACATCATATAAATTTCTCATATCATCATTAACATATTCATATCATATTTGGTTAACATTTTGATCACATTTAAACATTATACTCTTAGATAATCTAAGCCCTATATACATTATATACCAAGGAACCTCTATACACAAGAGTAACCTTAATACATACATCTGTGATCCAAGGCTGATGGTAATGTAGCCAATGGATGACTGCCTCACCGAGGTCCTGAAATCATTAAACCACTGAGGGGTGAGTATAATATTATACTCAGTGAATCAATATATATGAGTATGCAATATTATTCATAAAGAGTCACATCTATCCATTAATGATCTATAAATATGAATACTGATGATGGAATGGTGAAATGCATATCATGAACCATAATACATATAATATAACAGGAGTCTGTAACATGTCATATCATATCATATAATAAACTGTTACTTCACTTCTCTTCCATCACATTTCCACCCAATCACACCATTTCCAACCAATCACACCATGGCATAGGGAATTTACCCCTCCCTAGTAGAGGTCATAGCATATAAACATATATCTGTGTACACAGCCAATGGATTATTAACTGCACCATCGAAGTAGTCCTATTATAACATATTATATGCAAATGTCTCATATAGCATGAATATATTAACATTAAGTCTCAAATATGACTTAAATAATGTTGTATAACATTATAAAGGTCAAAGGAATGATTTGGCCCAATGTGAAAATTTTGGCCTCCGGGACCCAGTTGCGCCAACGCAACTAACACCCCTAAATTACGGGTCCGTTTCTCATTTTTTAGGTACTTTCTGGTTTACCTTGAAATCAATATTTCCATGGCATTTTCTTTATACAAATCATAAGTACATATATATAATAGACAATTGGGCTTGATTTGACATAAAAAAAAAAGCCTTGCAGAATGAATTTTATACAAAAACAAAGTTTATGCCAGTTTTAGGCATTTCGGCAGCGCTGTTTTAGGTCATTTTAGCAAAACTACCCAAAAGTGGATCATTAATGGTTTTCAATCAAGGATATCATTTCATATGCATAAATGTATGACTTATGAATGAATAATGCATGAATCATATATATAGACTCACCTCTATCAGAAACTTCCAAAATTATCCCCGCTAGCCTAGTTGGCCCGAGACTCGCTGTCAGCGGCCCTAGCTTGGGATGATTCTCCTATATTAACCAAATCACTCCAATAAGACTTATACTCACTATAATTCATATCAAAACACATATCATATCATATTAAAGCATAACAACATGCATAAACACATGTTATATACCAAAGGCCCTATATCACACTTTTCATACCTTTTATGCATCAAATACATTTCTATCACCATATTTCATTCACATTACAAATATTCATCATTATAATACTAAGTTAAGAACTTCCAAACACTTAGTTCATTATTTCATACCAAACATACATCACATTTCAAGTATGCTTTTCAAATACTTATATCATTCAACCTTTCCACATTTGAACTTATACATTTCCATCATTCATGCCATTAAACTATATTCAAACCTTACTTATTCAATTGCATTAGCCTAACACCTTAAAGTAACAAAGTCAATATTGTTCCACTTTAATGAAAATCATTCCATTCATCCATTTTTCAACACCATTCAATTATACAACATACATATACTCCAAATGCATAACATTTAACCATTTAAACTTATCAAACATCAAAGCACAAATCACTTTCCAAGCACCTCAATGTTTCAGCCAAACCAATAATCCTTCCAAATCAATTTCTTTCCATCAATTAACCATCAATTCATGTTAAACACATCAATTTCATATCATTCAAGCCTTTTAAACCTATTAAACATCAAAATCAAACATCATTATTCATCACCATCATTTCGGCCAAA
>CANXYC011820023.1:0-15762 GCA_948193065.1 Aleurites moluccanus
TATGTATGAACATGGAAATTTATGATGTTATATTATTGGTATTTATGAGTATAGTAATCTGTGAGTTCTACGGGTTTATGGTGGCCTTAAGCCTACCCTTGCCCTAGGACCGTCGCACCACTGGAGTTGGGGTGTGACAGAAGCATAATACCCATAGAAGAGTAATGGAAGGAGGGGACATGTTGCCACGTTTTTATAACTGTACGGTTATATTTTTGTCTTCAAAAACTTAAAATGTTAATATAATATTTAAAGTATATTTTATGGGTATATTTGCACTTTATCCCTTATTATTATTATTATTATTATTATTATTATTATACAAGAAAAATATTATAATGAGATTTCAGATTTTTCAATAATTTCTTATAAAAAAAACTTTCACAGTTGTTTTTAATTGTTAGCTCTTATAATTGGTGGTCTCTTTAATTCAACCAAGTATTCGCAATTTTATTTTAAGAATTTTTGTTGTTATTAATAATGGATGATGTTTCTTCATCTTTTTAATTAATTGCTTCTTTGAACATTAATATTGTTGAAAATCTACAAGTGTATTAATTGTGTGTAAGTAATAATGTGTGAGTACAGTGTCGTTCCCAAAAAAAGGTGTTTGACAAATACAACAATAACGAATTATTCTATTATTTTAAAAATTGATTAAGAATTTAATTTTTAAAGTAATATAATTTAATATAGGCAAAGTAAAAAAGATTAATTCAATATATATTAAAGGCTTAAGATTTATATTTCATCATTTAACTACCTATAATTTTTTTATGTTTTTTAAATTAATTTTATCTTATTAGAATTAATTATCAAATTTCATTAATAAATATGATATTCTCCCTCAAGACACAATATATATATATTCATATTAACTTTATGTTTCACAAGTAATTAACACAAACATATTAAGTTCTATGGAAATCCTTTTGACAATTGTAAAAAAATATTTTTATCTCTAAACAATACATCTCCTAAATCAATTATCTCAATAAACTAATATTATACTTTCACTCTTAGTATTTCAAACAATATGTTTAATTCATGCCATTAATCACAAGTTTTAAGTATTAAAAAAAATAATCCCAATAATAAAAAACTCAATTAATTAAATATAAATAATTATAGATAAATCAAGAGATTACATCTAAATTTTAGAAAAAATATCTAATTACTCATGATGATAAGAAAAATAATTAATTCAACAAAGAAATAAATTAAGGATAAACTTTAAAATAATGGTGATAAGAAAAATAATTAATTCAACAAAGGTAGTAAATCATATTTCTCTATCAAAATAAATTTAAAATTTCACTTCAAAAGTTCACAAAAAAAAACATGTTCTAAAATATATAGATGAGGTAAATGAAAATAGAAATTATGTAGAAGCCCCTTTAAATAAGTATACACAATTTCTAAACAATCAATTTAATGGAAAAGTATATCAAAATATAATTTCAACAAAAATCAATCTCCTGCCCAAGATAGAAGTTCAACCTATCACACTTTAATAAATCATTCATAAATATCAATTAAAATCCATCCTTAGCCTCCATTAAAGTATTCAACCAAACATAATTATCTATTAAATGCAATTATAAAATTTATCCATCAATAAAGAAGAACAATAAACTAAGAAAAATCAACATAAATCCATAATAAGAATAAATAAATAATTCAAGAAAATACAACAAGATATGAAAACATAAAATAAAAGAAATAAAATTCACAATACAAAAAAAAAAAAAAAAAAAAACATAAATAAAAATATTTAAAAATAAAGGTTTCTCCCCCAAACTTAAAATGAGATTTTTCCTCAATGGCAAAAAGGAGTAAGAGAGAAAAGGAAGGCTAGGATTCAAAGGTTGGCAGAAAAAGGTGGAGGGAGTTGGGGTAGGATAATCCCATATAACAAATAAAGCATCAAAACGTGCATCTATATTCCATTCCATCTTTTAGAAAAGAGCTCTCTAAACAATCAAAGCAAGAAGTATATTGCCTTTCCTTAGCATTAAAGTGAGCCTTAATCCCTTGAAACCAATTGTTCATACTAATTTCTAAAGCACCAATCCATGGAGTCATTAATATTTTCCTCTATAGGTGGTTCATATTCAAGCTCATACATAGGCACATCAGTTTGTCCATCCGTCTCTCTTTCCTCTTTTATACTTTCATCATCTTCTTACATAATTCTTTTGCATCTTGCCTTAGAGGAACTTGCACCCTTAGTTACCTTTCTAAGCACATATCGATTACTCTTTTTCTCAATCAAGTGCATATTATCAAAGTTTGCAAATTAACAAATTAATCTCATTTCACAGGTGCTAAATTTGTATTATTAATATCAATGAAGCCCAATTCTATGCTATTTTGGTTATATAGCCATCAATAAAAATCTCACTAGTTTATTGTGTAGTAAATCTTTGCAGTTTTTTAGCAAACTAATATCTAATTTGATAACTCTGCTTATGTATCAAGCAAAATAAAAAATATAATTCAAAATTACTCACCATACTATTACTATCTTTTCTCCCAAAAAAAGAACTAGATAAAATATAATGAATATATCACAAAGCAGGATCATTAGGTTTAGTGGCTTTAGGCATTTTAGCACTATATACATTTTTCTCACTAATTGCCTTTCAAAATTCACTTGCAATATATCCTTGTGTAGGACAACAAGCACTTGAAATAGGATTAACTTCTAATATTTTCACACAATTTATTCAAGCTAATAAAGTAGTCCATGTTTGCAAGTCTAAAATGAGTCATGCCATCTTCGTGATTATTCCTTTTTAGTAGAGTGTATGAAAAAGAACTAAGGAATTCAAAAGTAAATTCCCTATAAGTAGGTAAATTAATTTCAACAAAATTTCATTGTTAACTCCCCTCTATGAACATGTGTTTTTGCATCTCAAGCAGACTTGAAACTGTGTCAGACTGATCGACATCTATCGGGGGTCAACCGCCTCCAAGACAGATAAACTGGATTGTGCCAGACTCATCGGCATTGATCGGAGGTCAAACCGCCTCCAAACCAAAAAATAAAACCAAAAAAAGCTAGAAATTGCCACATGGCACTAGCGGAGTCGCTAAGCCTCTTTGGAGGATTCGCCAAGAGGCCTTGGTGGTAGCCACTAAGGGCACTGGCGACACCGCCACCTTGCCTTGGTGGTGCCGCTAAGACAATTAGATTGATTTTTCTCTAATTGGCTCTCCCTTCTCCCTCCAAAATCAATTTTTTTAACATAAGTGATTCGCTTTTCTTTGATTTTGAACTGATTCCTTCAACTCTCTTTGAGTTGGAGGAAGAGAATATCATCACTTTGAACTTAATTTGACTTGGCTAATTAACTAAAAATTAATTTGGACTTTTGGACTAATTTAATACCCCAATGAAAAGTGAAACTCTGATATGGAAGAACTCTAAGATACCCTCTGCTCAAGTCGTGAAGCAAGGTATTGTGTTCTAAACTCAATCTTTTCAAAGTTAATGCATTGCATATTGCATCTCTCTTCTTTTTCAATTATTTAATTTGGTAAAGCATCAAACTAAAGAATAATTAATTATAAACATCTCTTTTCTCTTACCTTTCTTTAAATTGGTAAAACATCAATTAAAGAACCAAAACATGATAAAATGGAAGAGGTAAAATCAAACTTTTCTTAAAATCAGACCTAACCCTTTTGTAAAAAGAGAGAATTGTGGGAGTTTTGATTCACATTTAAAGGAATACACAGGCAAATTGTTTTATACCTGCAAATCCAAATAACACAAAAACCTTCTTTTTTTTTTCATTTATATATTTTGTATTTTATTTTATCTTTATGTAATTTTGGGGAATGTGTGGTAAACCTAAAATCCATAAGGGTCTAGAGTTGATATCTCCTACTTTTGGGTTTTGATGTAATTTTTAATTCTTTTTATTGCTTCTTTTACTTGAGTGTTTTATTATTTATTTTATATTATAAATTGGTTCATTCATTCATCTTAAAATGCTATTTTATAACTGTTCATAAAAAAAAAATCTTTTTCATAAATCACAAGTTAAATAAAAAGCCAAATTTGAGTTATTTAAAATCAAAAACTTAGTCTCCAAGTTTAGTCTCGGTTCAAAGGTCAACTGATTTTATCTTTGGGTTAATTTGGAGTCAAAATTAGGTTTCCTTTCCTTTTCCATAAAAATTAAGGTGGTGACTCTATAAAAATTTTAAAAAATAAATTTAAAGAAATAATTTGCAAATGTAGAGCAAAATCTGCCTTTATCGCGTGGAAAATACCCAAATGATCATTTCGGGGTTCGGGCGAGATCTCACAGTTGACGACTTCATTAGGGACAAATATTTCTTAAAAAGTGAAGAGGACTACTATTTGGTTTGAAAAGAAAATAATACTTTTTTTAAGAGTAACTTTTGTTTGGCTTTTTATTTAATGGTTGATTTTCATGCATCACTTGCATAACCAGTTTCATGCATCTTTGAGTATGTTAGGAGATAGCAAAAACATCTACCCCGTGACGAATCTTCAATCTTTTTGAAGTGTAACGGACGGTATATACTATTAGACCCACTCAAAACTCTTTGTTTCACATGTGGTTAGGTATATCACTTGAAAGTCCTTTTGACAACCAAAAGGGGGTGAATTGGTTAGAATGAAAAATTAAGGGCAAATTAAAAATTAATAAGATGAAGGAAGGAAGAGAAAAATCAAACAAAAGAATTTTATAGTGGTTCGGCCAACACTTGCCTACGTCCACTCCTCAATATTACATTTGAGTATTTTACTTGATCCCTTTGCGGGTATAAGATCAAACCTAAGTATTTAGGCTCGTACTCAACCTTATAAAGTGTTTTACTTGATCTTTTTGTGGGTGTAAGATCAAACCCAAGTGTTTAGGCTCGTACTCAAATCTTACAAAGTGTTTTCAAAGGCTCACACTTCAAACCTTCACAAGTGTTTTATCAAAGATTCATACTCAAACCTATACAAGTATTTTACTAAGGCTCACACTCAAACCCTTAAGAATTACAAGAGATGAGAAGAAGAAAAATTCCTTTTATCTTTTTTCCAACTCTCAAACAATCAATGAGTCTTAACTAACTCAAAGATTTACAACTAATAGCTCACAAAAATGGTTTTACAATAAATAAGCTTTTGAAGCCATAAATATAAATGATTTAGTGCAATAACTTAATAATAAGTTCTCAATTATTATTCTCTCTCTTTTTTTTTTAACTTCCCACCAAAGTTTGACTTCATTTAATGCCAAAAAGTGCAATTGACAACTTTTCCAATGACCGGTTTTTATTGCTGATTTTCCAGAGTAGTGGGAGCTACTTAAAATATAGTCGAGGCTACTTAATAAGTAGTGGTAGCTACTTAGCTCATTTCCCAAGCTTGAGCTACTAGACCTTCTGGACTTCTCAGTAATGGTTGCGATTGATTGATAGCGATCGCTATATAATTTCTTCATATCTTAAGATATACAACTCCAAATCATATTTCGTTCTTTTTTGTTAGAAATTTTAAGATGCCTACTAAAACTTTGTTATTTATGACAACTCCAAAATCATCCATATTCATACTCTAAAAAATATGAACATTTTCTTGCTCAAATTTGTAAGACAGTTTGAGCATGCTTCACTTATTTTTCAATTCCTCCTTCTTTAGAAATCAGAATCATTTGATTCTTTTCCATATGAAAGTAGATATCCAAACTTAAATTATGTAGAATATCATATATAAATTCTTCTATAATTTCCAATAATATTTTAAAATTGCCTCAACTGTTTTGTCATAGTCTGTCAGCTTGAGCATAATTCATTTAAAAATTCACATCTCCCTTTTCTAATGTCCAATGCTCAATCTAATTTATGTTTCCAATTAGACATCCATATCTTTTCATCCATACTAAGTTTGTAGACTAATTCCATATTTGAAAGCTTTGAAAATAGTTTGAACTTGAAGATACAACATAGCACTATTGCATGTTTTTCATCTAAGCAACCCTTTGGAAAATCTTTAATATCTTTCGTTGTAGATCTCCATTTGACAGATTCTTGTCGAATTGGGAAGATAACTTCTTCCTCTTTCCATCCATATATGATTTATCATCTGAATCAATCTACATAAGGTTCAACATTTGATTGAAATTGTTGATTTATTAGATGTGTTAAACCTGTGTTTTAACAATGGTCATGATTTCTCATGCCTTAAACAACTTAAACAAATTTGTTAGCATAATTAACAGATTGATATGTTTTGTTATCATTAAAATCAACATCAAACCCAAGGGATCTAACATCACTGCCCTAGTGTTATGGGTATCCTTTTATCCAATCCTCCTAGTCCTCATGTAATGAACTTAGATCTTGGACCTTAAGGCCCATGTACCATAACATATGTTGTTGGATTATCAACATGAAACCTTTTTTCTCATGCCATGTCTATGCATCCATGTCATGTTCATACATCTATAATAGATGGACCAAGAATCAATGAGTCAAAGCCCATGTATATAAAAAAACCCTCTTATCCTATAAGCCCAATTAAGATGACCATGTTATCTCAGATTAGGGAGCCTACTTAAACCTTAGTTAAACCAAGACTAACCCATGGTTCTTATCTTTTGAAAGTATCAATGAATGATTTACTCGGAACTGAAGCTGGAACTAAGTTTGAAATCATAAACACACTCCTAACCACCCTCCTCAAAAGGCAAGAAGACACCTTCCAAGCTACCATAGACGCCCAACAAAACTGCTTCGCTAAAATAAACCTCCAACTCATTGAAAATATGAACAGCAATGCCAGTCCATTCTCTAAAAGGTGAAAGCAATGCTAGACTCACACCCAACCACCAATCCATCCAACCCAAGGACCAATACTTCCATTTTAAATCTTTCCATAGTTGATTTGACAAACAATGGGTTGACCCCATACATTACCATTGCTATCAATCCCTTTTTTCAAGGAGGAAAAGACTAGGTTACATATGAAACCAAGAATCTCATAGAGAAGTTTGAAGTTATGGAAAGAGTCTTTAAAAGTATCAAGAGGCATGAGGACTTGATTGATGTAGATTCCCTTACACTATTTCCCAATGCAATGGTCATACCAAAGTTCAAAATGCCAAGCATGAACAAGTTCAATGGGACCACTTACCCCAAGACTCACCTTAAGATGTATGTGAGGGGCAATGAATCCTTTTGGAGTGGATAATAAGCTCCTTGCTCAATTGTTCCAACAATCCCTTACTGGAGCTGCTATGAGATGGTTTATTGACTTGGACACCAACTTCAAGAAGTCATGGGATGATATTTGCAATGCTTTTGTCAAAAAATATCACTATAACATTGAAGTTGACATAACTAAGAGGGATTTGGAAACCACAAAATAATTCCAAAGGGTGTCTAACAATTGTAAATGGTGTCTTTCTCCACTTTTCTAACTAAATGAAAGGCAAAAACAGCCTAAATGATGAATAAACCCTCATAGCATAAGCAAATTGACATAATTGTTAAGAACCTTCTCCCTGTGTATCAAACTTATCTTCAAACTCAATATCTCCTAGACTTCAAGGCTCTCATTGGTAAAACCTCCAAGATTAAGGATCTGATCCAGAGTGAGCAACTCAAAGATGAAACTTCAAACTCCTTGAGGTTTAGAAAGAACACTAACTACTTTTCCAATTCAAACAACACCACCAATAAAAAAGGTAGGGAAGTAGCTGCTTTATCGAACCATTCTCCAGTGCAGCTTGAAATGAGATCCTTTATTGATTTGGGTATGCCTTTGGGTATGGTGTTTAGGAAAGCTTTAGAATCCAAATTGGTTACACTTTTAGAACCTAAAGTACCACCAAACCCTTTACCAAAAATTTGGAATATGAATGAGTATTGCAAATACCACCAAGGTCCAAGGCACAAAACTGACATGTGCAAGAACTTGAGGCATAAGATCTAAAACTTGGTTGATAGTGGAGATATTTTACCTCTAGAGCCTAGGCACAATATCACAAGCAATCCACTTCCAAACTATTAAGTTTAGATTAATTGCATTCAATCTACTGAGCTATAATGTGATCTTATCTTTTTAATTCGATCAAATGAAAGTTATTGCTATATATTAGATCTTAATGACTTTGTGGATGAACTTAATGCCATCACTCAAAGTGGAAGATTCTATCAACCTCCTACGCAACCAGCTCAAGACACCTCTCCAGTCGAGCCATTCCTCCACCTGCTGAAAAATTGAAAGGCAACAACGAGCCTAAAGAAGATGTTGTCCTAAAGCAACTGAAGAAGACTTAGGCAAACATTTCTATTTGGAGTCTTATCCAATCATCCTATCCTTATCGCCAAGCTCTTTGCAAGGCTTTGAACCAATGTCAGACTCCCATTGATGTCTCGCCTGAAACCTTAGTTGTTTCTTTGACAAACTCAACCAAGGCTATATCTATCACCTTCAACAACCATGATTTGCCTAATGGAGAATTTAGCCATAATTATGCCCTTTACATAACTGTCATGGCCCAAGAAAAGACAATTCCAATGGTAGTAGTGGATAATGGGTTAGCTTTAAATGTGTGCCCATTGAAAGTAACTAGATGTTTGGGTTTAGGAGTTGTAGATTTAACACCCTCTGTTAAGATTGTGAAAGCATATGACAATACCAAAAGGGAAGGCCTTGGAGCAGCTATGTAATACCCCAACAAGCAAAACAGTAGATAGTGAGATAGAATAGTAGATAATATATGGATATATTGAATTACAGTAATTGATATAATATTAATTGAAGTATGAATAGGCTCAATCGATTATGAAAATATATAGAGAATGATAGAGAATAATATTTAAGAATTTTTGAGCCTCAATCGAGTTACTTTTGAGATACTGTCCTGGAAAGTACCGATGTTAATTACACTGCCAGGAAAGAATTTTTAACCCAGTCTTAGGGGAATGAAATAAGTTAATTTTATGAGAAATTATGGTGAAAAAAAAAAAGAGTTGAAAAATATTTTGGAATATCGAAAATAAGAATAATGGCAAAATTGTAAATAATGGCAATTTTGGGGACAATTTTAGAAATCCACTGTCCGGAATCTAGAAATGACCCAAAACTATTTTTAAATGATAGAACAAATTAAAATAAAGTATTTCACTCCCACACTTGAGGTTGAATCTAAACAGAATAGACAGAATAAATTACAGAAAATTTTGGAGTCAAAAATATAAATAAGAAAATTTTTGGGCCAAAGTATAATTAAACAAAGTTGTGGGACCCACCCTTTCTAGAAATAGAGCTAGGTGGCCGACCATAGTGGTGGAGGAGATGAACTTTTGATAGACAATGATTAATTGATTTATTAATTAATTGAATAAGTGACAAATCACCAAAATGCTAGAAAATTCTATTTTTTGTCTTCATTTTTATTTTAGTTTGGCTTTATATATATAAGAAGAGAATGAAAATAGGAAATAGAAAAGGGGTGGCCGAACCATAGAGAAGGAAATACCATAGAAATATGTCTTCTAAGCTTTCCAAAGAAATCAACCAAAAATATATAGGAAATTGAAGAAGGAAGAAGCTTTATGAAGAAAATAGGATAGAAAAATTATGTTCAAGCTTTTGATGGGGCAAAATGAAGTGAGATTCAAGTATTTTGATTTGAGGTATTATTATTAAACTCATTATTTTAATTGAATTTGTGTAAGTTATAATTTAATTAAGTAGGACATTAATTGATTTAAGCTAAAAATGTAAAGAATGACCTAGGGTTAAATAGAGTTTTTAAAAGCATATTTGAGGCAGTAACTTGTGGCTAATATTACAAAATTTTAATGATTGAATTTGAAGATGGTTAAAACATGAAAGTTGTAGATAAATATTTTATTATATGTCTATAAAAGGAATTTAGAAAATTCAAAGTGAGGAAAGAGTTATTAGGTAAAAACTGTAACTGATCTAGAATTAGATTTTCTTAAAAATGCTATTTTATTTTTATTATGCAGACTGATAGAGACAAAATTAGAAGAAGTGTAAAATATGAAAAGTGTTCGTTTATATCTTATCTATAATTATATTAAATGGTTTTTCAATTGGGTTTGTGGTTTATGAGATATCAGGTCATAAGTATAGACTATCCGGAATGACTGTTTAACAGAATATAGGTTATAGAGTTCTATTAATATAAGGACCTTAGAGTTCTATTAAAATTGTTTTGTAATTGGATGAGCAAGGAATTAATTATAGGCATGGAAATAGGGCATGTCTGGATAGAGATTTCAGGGCAGTAATTTTACTTTGGAAATTCACTAATAATTGTTCAGTGATAAAAAAAAATTCTGGAATTTAGATATGCTATGATTTTATGTGTCTATTTTTAATAGGAAAAGGAATTATAGTAATTAGTTAAGTATTGATTGAGTTATTAGCAAAAGAACAGAATATGCTAGAATAGTATTGCAGGCAGAATGCAGTGTAGCAGGACTGGTTATAGGTTTAAATTTAAATTAACACCATAAATTGTGTAGCAATGATTTTAATGTGAATTTTGGATATGTTAGAACCTTATATGTTAAGTTTAATTAAGAATAAGAATTGAAGCAATTGGATAATTATAAAAAGAGATATAAGTAATGGAACACAGACTGCCAGTAATAAATTTTGCATAGAAAAACCCTAGTAACTTGAAAATTTGAGGAATTTTCTTTAATATAAGTATAAGTAATGTAAGTTTATGTTAAATAATATCTAAATGGAAATTAATTAGATATTTAGAGTAAAAAATGAATAGGAGACGTGATGAGTACCATAAGAGATAAGGCAAAGAATTAAGGAAAAGGAAAAGGAAAATGTTCAAGTTATAAGTTAAGGTGAGTAATGTATACATCATTATACATACTCATGTTTTGATTTGTTGACCCAATGAACATGATTCTTTCTTGGTTAAGTGCCACATTGCTATTGTTGATCATCCTTTGATCATTCTTATAATTGAAATCACCAAATCCATTGATTGTTATTGATATTGAAATGCCTATTGTATTTGATTGACTATGTACCCGAATTGCTCTTAAAAGTATGCACACCAAATATTTAGCTATATTTCATGATATTTACTGTTAATTGTTACTTTTGTGTCAAGTAAAGAAAATGATACATGATTTATGAAATGTATTGACATTGATTGACAAGTAAACCCATGTGTATCATTCGAAAGCCATTGTACCATAATGTTCCTAATGAATATTTGATATTATTATTGATTCCATTGGCCTATTTACATGTGGATTTGACAGAGCTACCTCACCAACGGGGTAATGGGTATATACCGTTGGCAATGTGCATATTGACTATATGTGATACCCTAGCCGGGAAGGGTTAACTGTCCTAGCCATAGGTTCTGATCATCCTTATGTACATGATATAAGATTGACATGAGATTATATGTATTCTGGCCCTTTATCTGTCTTATCTACATGATACGAGTATTAATTACCTGTTCATTGATTCCAAACTTATATCTTATTGCATACCATTGATTACCTATTCCAAACTTCCAAAGACATTTGGTGTTCAAATTAATTAATCTTTGACAAGCAAATTGAATATACTGATATTTTTCATTATATTTATTTACACTTGACTACCATTGATATCTTTTATTATCATATGCTTATATCTCATATTTAATTATGCATACATTCTCACTGAGTATTTTATACTCACCAAATAGTGGTTTATAATTTTACAGGGATGAGATAAAAAAAGATGATTCCAAGTCAATTTCTTTTCCGACTTGGAATGTCAAGTACATCAAGGTAGAATTTTATTCTCTAAAGGTTATAAGTATCAACTCATAGAGCTCCATGGTACTGTGTATAATTAGATGATTAAGTACTATAATGATATATGAACATTGAAATAATTGACGATTCAGTGGCATTCAAAATGTAATGTGTAATGTATAATGATTGATAATGACAATGATAGTAAAGTGATAGAGATAATGATACTGAAAATGCTAAAATAATATTTATATGTTTTAAAAAAGATTTAGAAGTGTGATGTATGTCTATGAAATTGTGAAGTTGAGGGTATAAGTAAGGCAAATTATTGGGAGTGCAAAAATAATTTTAGTGCAGGCTGTGTAATTTTTGAAAGACCCGATTTTGGGTCGGGAATAAGGTTAAAATTATAAAGGAAACTTTGACAAAATTTCTATAAAATTTATAAGTAATAAATGGGAGTTAAACATTGATGAATGAGTTAATATTGATTGAATGATTAATTAATGGATTGTTTATAGGTTCTATGAGTTTTTGGTGACTTTAGGTCTACTCATGCCCTAGTCGCGGCCAAAAAATGGGTCGTGACAAGCTACCCTTGATGTGATAGTTAGACCAGTGACTGCACCTATACCTTTCCAAGTTATTAATGTCCCAACTTCCTTTAACCTCCTTCTTAAAAGGCCTTAGATTCACAAATTCAAAGCTATACCCTCTTCCCTCCAGTAAAAGGTCAAATTTCCCCATGGAACTTCTGTGGTCACAATCAAAAGGGATATGCATGGAAAAGTGAGGTCCCTAGTAATCGGTGCCCATTTTGGAGATTAAGTCTAAACCTACTGAACTCCCACTGTCAGGATTCTCTTTAGACACTATCCAATTCATTGAAGGTGATGGAGGTAAGGAAATGGTTCTTTTTTATTTTGACCCTTATAGAAACATAGTTGTGGCTAATATCATGAAAAAAATGACTATTTTCTTGGCATAGGTTTGGGGAAGAATCAACAAGGGATAGTGTCATTCAATGACTACCCTGTGGCTAATCCACCATTTGGGCTTGGCTATGAGCCCATATAAGAGGATGATGAGGAAATTCAAATAAGGGCTAAGCTAAGGGTTAAGGCTAAGAAGAAAGGTGAATCTTTTGATTGGTAAATGCGCCCTTATTTTAAAACTCTAAATGGATACTTTGTGAAAGAGGAAAAAGATTTCCCTTATTGTGGTTTTTTTGAACCTTGGTACTATCCTTTGACCAAGAAACTGACTCCAAGATTTGAAATTTTCTTTGATGTCAAGCTTAATCTAGAAGAATGCGAATCAATTTACATGCTGGAGAAGGATTGGGAAGAAAATATGGAATCCACTCTCTTTGAACAAGTTTCCATGATTGAAGGTGGATTAGAAATAGACCTTATAAAACTCATTCAGACCACTTTTTCCTCACTATAAAATTGGTACTATGAGAAGATAGCCTGCCTTGATGAAGCCGAGCTGAGTTTGAGTCGTCTGAGTCTGAGTTAACTGAGTTTGTGTCTCCCTTCTTTTGTTCTGAGTCTGTGAAAGGCCTTTTTGGTCTTTTTTTCAATTATGATTGTAATATCTGCTATTTTTGTAGTATTTTTATTAAATTGTATGTTGGAAGAATTAATTAATTAAATATAAGAATGTTTGAGAAATTCCAGAATTTCTAGTTGTAGGAAATTGTGAGGTTGATTGCATGTTCTTAGAGAAATAATTTGGTAAAGTATAAAACATAAAAGTTATGAGTTTATGTCTTAACTAAAATTTTGTAAAATGGCTTAGCAAAATTCTATGTGTGTGATAAGTTAAGTCCCTTTGAGCAGGACTGGCCTAGTTGAGTATTTCTGCAGGAAGTCTCTGTTTGTTTGGAATTTCTGGGAATGACTGAGATAGATTGAGCCAAAGGTGTAAACATAAAAAATGTCCCTTTATGTGTTGTGATGTTGTCTGTAAAATTTCAGAATTTTTAGATAAGTATATCTCAGTGGAGAGTGGATTATCTCAGGTTTGTTCGGTTAGATTTTTGGGCAGTAAGTCTGGGTGACATGTAGAGAGTCACCATGGTCTGTGTGTTGGTCTTAATGATTTAAATTTTGGATATATTATGCCCCTACATGTTTATTTTAAGTGACAAAAAGAATCAGGAAGTTTGGATATTTGTAGCTCATTTGCGAGCTGGTTAACTGTAAATTGTCCAGGAAGGGTTTTAACTTAGCAGAGTCCTGGTATGGCGAGGCGGTAAAATGCGAAGTGGCATTTTGCGAGCTGGCAATGCGAGCTGGTGAAGTGGCGAGGTGAGATTGCTGAAGTGGCAATTGGTGAAGAGGAAAGGCGAAGAGGATTTGGCGAAGAGGAAAGGCCAGGTGGCATTATGAGAAGTGGCAGTTCGCAAAGCAGAGTTTGGCGAAGAAGGAATATGCGAAGTGGCAATTTGTGAGCAGGATTTGGCGAAGAGGGAGATAGGCGAAGCAAGTTGGCGAAGAGGTGAAAAAGCGAAGAGGCGAAGAAGCATTGCCGAGGTGGCATACGCGAGGAAGAGTTCGCGAGGAGAGTTTGGCAAGGCAGCATATGCGAGCTTGATTAGCTAAGTGGCTTTTGCGAAGTGGCATTGCCGGATCAGTTTGGTGAGCTAAGAAGTGCGAGCTGGGAAATGCAAAGTGGGATTGGCGAGCTGGCTTCTGTAAGGTAGCTTTGCCGAGGCGGATTGGCCAGCTGGAAAGCGAGATTTCTGGGGCAATGGTCTATTTAACCCCAGCAACCCAGTAGCATTTTTCACGATTTTTCCTTCCTTCTTTCTTCGATAATTTCAGTCTTTTCTCAGACCAGTCCCATTTTATTTTCTAAGGCATTAATACTCAAATTAATGCATTAGACTTCTAGATTATTCTATATTAAGGCAGAAATCATCAGATTTGAGCAAAAAATCTCAGGAATTTCAGTTTTGAAGAAATAAGGTAAATTTTCTTCCAAGGTTATTTTTCTTTAGATTTATTTAAGTCTGTTGGTTAGAACAATTAGTATTGGGTATATAGAATTTATTGCAAGAAATTTGAAGTCATTAATGGTAATTAATGTGGAAGAAAATCAGAATGTTGGGACTGTCATGAATAGTAACATGAATAGTAAATCCGAATTAAATGTAGATTTTTCTTTGAGAGATAAATTAAATTATTACTGGAAATTAAGAATAGAGACTCTAAGATAGTTAATTATTAGGAAATCATGTTAAATATTATTGATTTAGAGAAAACCCTAATTTTGTATGTTTGGGAAAATTTCTTAAGAGGAGAAAATCAAATTAATTGAGGAGTTGAAGTTGAGCAATTGCTAAAGAAAAATTTAAGAGAAATTGTGTAAGAGGTAAGTATGAACATTTCATTTGTTTCTTATTTCTTTGAAATAATATGACTAAGCATTCTCAATTTGTTCATCTATTTATGTATATATATTTATAATGTAAATGACTTGATCAATTTTCTTGGATCAAGTTCATATGCTTCTTGCTTGTTAAATTTGATTGAATGACGATATATGTTGATGGTCTTGCGACCAATATGTTTCTTATGAGATTGATACCACATGACCTTATAGATAGAACGCTCTTCCCAATGAAAGTAAATTCATTAGTCCATAGTACACTTTGGGAGTCCAGCTGATAGAGTTTTTATCAGTGTTCTACCTAGAGGGGACCACGAGCTCTAGGCGTATGCCTGGCTAAGCTTGCGTTCACGTTAAGGTAGCAAGGCTACTGATACGTATGTTATGACATGAGATCAGTTCTATCAGATGAGATTTGATAATGCCATTCTTTGTGGGCATTTTATATTCTAAATAAGAACCATGATTCGATTTATGATATGATTTGATATTGCCAATTATTATAAGCATTCACATTCCTTCAAGTAAAGCTTGTGATTCTTTCACACCTATATATATATATATATA
>CANXYC011820120.1:0-19105 GCA_948193065.1 Aleurites moluccanus
TATATATATATTTACTTATTTTATTTAAAAAATCTAAATAACCGAATAACCGAACTAAAATATATCAGTTCAACCTGAATAACTTGTTTTCTATTTCAGTTTAGTTCGGTTTAATTATTTTGATATTCAAAAGAAATCAAATTATCCAAACCGAACTTAACAAATTTTAATATTTTTAGTATTGAATGACCATAAAATTTTTAAAAAAATAATAACAAGAAATAAATGGGTAAGAAATCGTTTGATTCAATTTGAACTGTAACGAAACAAAACTCCCAAAATTGAACAGAATGAAAAAATTATTTGATTTATTTTTGAAAAATCAAACAGAATAAAAAAAGTGAAATTTCAAAAAAATTAATTGAACCAAACTGAAGTTTGAAAAATTAAATCGAACCGATCGATTCAAATTGATTTAATTTGATTTGATTTGATTGGTTCGATTTAATTTCCTAGTCAAATGCATACATGTCAAAAATAATGATAACAATAATAAAATATCACGTCAGCATGTCATGTCAGCTTGGGTACTGGAGCTCTGACCGAATTTCGGTTTCGTGCTAAATTTATCAAAAATTAAAAATATATGTATAAAATTACGTAATAAAATTACAATTTTGCGAATAGTTGATATTTTTTTTTGTAATTAATCTTATTTTTATTTTTTTAAAAAAAATTATTAATATATATATAAATATTAATAGATATTGACAAAATTTACCGACATATTAATTTTATTGGTATTTATCGAGGGATTGAATTTCATGGGTTTTACTGATAGAATAAAGAAAAAAATTTATAGATGGATACCAACAAAATACCGATGAACAAATTTATAGGTAATATTGGACCCAAAAAAATTAACGTCTTATTTAAAAACTTAATACCGTCGAGAAAATTTACAAACAAAATTATTTCATCGATAATTTTTAAGTAATAAAATTTTCTATCAAAAATAAAGCACCAATGAAATTTTTGGATAAATATTTAAATTTTCAATTTGATAAAATAAAAAATCACCAATGAAATTTGAAAATTTACCGCTGGAAATTTCTTCAAATTTTCGAATAAAAATTTTAAAATTTTTATAAAACCGTCAAAATAAAAGTTTTACTGTCAATTTTTAATATTACAAACAAAAAATTCCATCAGTTAATTTTAAATTAAAAAATATTAAATCTAACTAATTTCTCAATTTTCCTTCTCCTTCTTCGTCTACGTTCTTTTTTCCTATTCTCTTCTTTCTTCATTTTTTCCTTCGTCTTTCTTCATTCTTCTTCTTATTTTATTTCTTTTTCTTCATTTTTTCTCTTCTTCTTTCTTCATCCTTCTCCATTTTTCATCCTTTTTTCTTTTCTTTCTTCTTGTATCTTGTTTCTTTTTCCTCTTTGTTGCTTCTTGTTTCTTGTTTCTTCTTCTTTCTCTTTATTATTTATTTAGTTTAATCAAATTTTTAATTATAATTATGCTTCATTCAATTTATTTTTCTTCTCCTTCTTATTTTTCTTTTAAATTTAGGATAATTTTAGTAAATAAAATAGTTTAATTAATAATTTCATTTTCAATTAGTAATTTTATATATTTAGTTAAATTAGTAATTTTAGCAATTTTATTAGTTTAAATTAATATTAGTTAATTTGAATTTAAATTTAAATTTTAGTTTTTTAAATTTAAATTAAATATACTGATCGATTACAGATGAAATTTTTAAATATTAAAAATGTATTTATCGTTAAAATATTTTAAATAAATTTATTAATTATTTTTCAACAGATTACTGACAAAATTTTTTTGTCATTATTTTACTGACAAATACATAAGAAAATACCAATGAAATTTTCATGGCTAATTTGCCGACTTTTGAAATTTTCATCTGTAATCAATTGCCAACAAGTATTTTACTAATGGATTTTTTTTTGATAAAAATAATTACCAATGAAATTTATATATTTACTAATGAAAAAAAATTCATCGTTAAATTATGAATTTTTTATATTATATATTTTACCCAAAAAATAAAGTAAAAATTAAAAAAATATAAATTAAATATAATTATAATATTACAAAATTAAATATATATAATTTGATTAGGTTTAAATTGAGTTATTCAGTTATTTTTATCTAATTTGAATCTGATTTAGACTCAAAATATAAAATTTATCCTATTTTATTTATTAAATAAGATGAATAATTAGGGTCAAATAGGATCCAATACCTAACATGAGAATAAAATTAACATCACTTGAGAGTAAAGGAAACAAAAATTAAAAAGCATAATTTACATTGAACTTTCCCTTGTTAATTTAAAGGGAGTGATTTGTTTGGAAACTTCATTTCTTGCCCTTTTATATTATCCAAATCCTTCCATAGTTAGTTTGAATTTAAATATTATTATTATTATTATTATTATTATTATTATTATTATAAATGTGAATATGCTTTTTAGTAATTTATTAAATTTTGATTAGAACTTGAATTTACAACCTCTCAGTTTAATATATGATTTTAATATTATGAACATCATGACCTTTATTAAAATAATTGTTTGCAATAATTATCAGTTAAGTATTTTGTTTATGGTTAAACCAAATAAATTAATTAAAGAAAAATATACATAAAATTCTTCAAATTTTGTTTTATAAGTTAAAATTTTTAATTACAATGCTAATATTAATTTGGGGGTTAATATTTCAAATATATATATATATATATATATATATATATATATATATATATATATATAAAAGTAACTATTGAAATACAAACGCAGGTCGAATCAATTCGTGGACGGATAATTGAGTTCATGGTCCAAGCTTCATATTATTAATAAAAAGAAAAAAAAATGAGTTATTAATGTTTGGTGATTTAACTCCTAATTGTCAACTATCAACATTTAATAATCACCATTTGCAAACAATCAATTATAATTTGTTTAAGTTCAAACTAATTTAAAAAATTAATTTTAAGGTACTAAAAGTTAAAATTTTTTATATAAATATAAAATTTTAAATAAATTAATTTTAAATGGAACGAGATTGTATAAAAAATTAAGTTTGTATAGACTAATTGAAATTTTTTTTATAAATTAATAAATTTTTTAAACTGAAATGACTTAAACTCATTCTTTTTCTCTCCCCCTGTATTTAAGACTCTGTTTGGATTATTTTTTTAGTACTTAACTATATCCAATTTCCTTAAGGTTAATATATATAAACATATTGAGTTGAATATATAGTTAGTTCTAGTTTGATATAAATTATCTATTTTTTTTTTTAAATGTACGCTTTCCAAAAAGATTGTTTTTTGTGTATTCTTTATTGACTTCTTAAAAAGTAATTTCTTTATGACTCTGTTTGGAATATTCAATTATATTTTATTAATGGAATTTTTTTTTGGGGTTTAGAACAAATTTGAAAATAATAGAGTTGAATTGAATTTTATTATTTGGAATAAATTAACGATGATTTTATTTTATATATTTTTTAAAATATTTTTATTTTTTTTATTATTTTTAATAATTATTAGTAGGTGATATTTTTTAAATAAAATAATATTATTTAATTTTGTTAGACATAGTAATTGAATCAAACATGAGTTAAAATTTTACAACTTGGAAAATTAAAAATAATATTCATTGCATAATTATTTTCTATAATATAATTAAAGAGTTAAAAATTTAGAAATAATTTTATTTCATATTTTTACTTAATTTATGATATATTTTATTAGTTATAATATAATTTAATCATCAATAAAAAAAGAAAAAAATATAATAAAGAGGGAGCCTTTAAAGGAAAATAAATAACGAATAATAATAATAATAACTACGTACGCAACACTTATTATTTTGCAAGCAACAAAGAAAAGTAAGGAGCCATGTGATAAAAGCACAAAAAGCAAAGAATAATAGATGTATTTGTATCATTTCATTATAAAAGGTGTGGCAGTAAAAGGGTGAGGTTGCATTGAAAATTAACATTAGTAAGGCTTATGATGGGGTTGATGGGAGCTTTTTAAAACTAATTTTATTGAAATTAGGATTTAATAAGGAATGGATGGAGCTTGTGATGGTTTTTGTTTCTTTTATTAATTTTCATGTTAATTTTAATGGCAATTTATTGTATCCAGTTGTTTTTTCTAGGAATTTTCGTTAGGGTGATCATTTGTCCTCTTTATTTATTCATTTTGTGTATTGAAGGGTTGTCGACGATTCTGATTAGGGCAAAAAGAAGGGGTTTGATTCATGAGTGTAAGATTAGTTGAGGGGGGGGCTCTGTCAGTTTCTCATTTGTTATTTGATGATAATAGTTTCTTTTCTTTTCTTTTTTTTTTTTTTTTTGAAGCTACTAAAGGTAAGGCTTAGCTTATGAAGAATATGTTGGTACATAATAAGCAAGTTTCGAGTCAGGCTGTAAATTTTCAAATATATGATATTTTTTTAGCCTTAATGTGAATGATGGGACTATCTTTGAAGTGAGAAGTGTATTGAGGGTTTATTCATCATTGCATCAAGGCAAATTTTTGGGTTTTCCTTCTTTTATTGGTCACAATAAAGTTGTTTTTTCTTTTCTGAAAGATCGTGCATTGTGTTGTTTTGATGGGTGGAAACACATATTTTTTTTCAAAGCTGTTAAGAAAGTCCTCTTAAAGTCAGCGGTTTAGGCTTTGCCTATTTACTGTATGAGCATTTTCTTAATTCCTAAATCCCTGTGTAATAATTTACAAAAAATGATGAATTCCTTTTGGTGGGTTTGGTGGATGATAGGAAGAAAAGAATTCATTGGTGTAGGTGGTAGAAATTATATGTTCAGAAGGAATGAAGAGAGTTAGGTTTTCAAGATCTCTATTGTTTCAACCTCGCAATGTTGGTGAAGCAGGGATGAAAAATAATTCAAAATTTTGATGCTTTAGTTATAAGCGTCCTTAAAGCTAGATATTTTTCTTTAGGAGATTTTTTTTATCAACCTCTATTGCCATAATCCAAGTTTTACTTAGAAGATTATTTTAGTGGCAAAAGCATTATTAAAGTAGGGTTACCAGTGGAGAGTAGGGGGATGGGTCTATGATAAAGGTTTGATATGATCCGTGGTTGAAAGCATCATATGACTTTTTTGTTCAGACTTTTCCAAATATGGATTTTAGTGATTTGAAAGTTATTGAATTAACGACCCCTATGCACAGAGAATGGGATGTGGAGTTGCTTTAGGATATCTTTCTTAAGGGGGATGTGGAGGCCATATAATCTATTCCATTATCTAGGGGAGTAATTCAAGATGTGGTTATTTGGTATGATAGTGCAAATGGGGAGTATACTTATTAGTTGGCTATGAATATGATTAATTGTGAATCAGAGTTGAGAGTGGAAGGAGATTGTGATAGTTTATGGAAATTGAGTATTCCTTAAAAGGTTAAACATTTTATGTGGCGCTTTTTGAGGGATGTATTGCCGACTAGATGTAAGCTTGAGTT
The DNA here is from genome assembly GCA_948193065.1 of Aleurites moluccanus. Classification (NCBI taxonomy): domain Eukaryota; kingdom Viridiplantae; phylum Streptophyta; class Magnoliopsida; order Malpighiales; family Euphorbiaceae; genus Aleurites; species Aleurites moluccanus. The sequence goes on from CANXYC011820120.1 coordinate 5,470, forward strand.
CACATTCTTAGTGAATGTGTGCTTTATCATGCTCACGAGGAGTCAGTTCTCACTTGTTTTTTCATTGTCTAGGTATGGCGAGATTCTGGAGCCATATTGGTTTTCGGGTTCACATGAATGATGATAGTCAGTTGTCCTTCTAGTTTTTTGTACTTTATCTTTTATAAGTGTAGATAAAGTGGAATCAATTTGTATGGTATTGTGGAGCATCTGAAATTATCGTAACTCCATGTTGTGGCAGTCTGGTACTGTGTCTATTGATCACTTTATCGTTTTTAGTATTATTTTCTTATGTGATTGGAAGGGGGTTAGGCTGAAAAGGGTTCAGGTGCAGGGCTTGGCTTGACATGAAGTTAGGTTGATGTATTAGACTCGACATGCTCTGGGCTATTATAAATGCAATATTGATGCTACATTGTTTTAGAGGGACCTGAGGATTGGTATTGGGATTGTTGTGAGGGATTCAACAGGTGATTTGTTGCTGGTTATACTGCTACACTGGGTTGTTCTTATTCTGTCAAGGAGGTGGAGGCAATGGCTATAAGGGATGTGTTTTCTTGGTTGCATCAATACGATTATAAAAATGTTTTATTTGAGAGTGAAGTTGAGGTTATGGTGAATATGATCAATAGTGATTTTTAAGATGTTTATGAGTTTGGTATTTTAATTAGGGAATGTAGGGAGTTATTGGATCAGTTTAATAATACTTCATTGCATTTTGTTCGAAGACAAGCAAACATGGTGATGCCTGCTTTGGCTCGCTTGTTATGTATATATACTAGTACTCATATTTGGGTGGTGCTTTTTATGTCTATATAGGAAGTGCTTCACCATGATATTTTAAATTCTTAATATATAATATGTTGTTTTCTTAAAAAAAAAAGGGTGTATTTGTATCATTTCATAATTAGATTAGCCCAATTCAATTTAAATTCTTTTAATTTGATATTAAAATAGGTCGATTTTGTTGGCTCCTTGGGCTTAATATTGATTTTAATGATAACAAAATAATATAAACATATTATTTGAGCTAACAATTTTGTTGAGTTTATTAAGACATAAAAAATCATAATCATTGCTCAAATATAGGTTAAACACATAAGGCTTAATCGAGTGCACTTGTAAAAGTCTGATTTGATATCAAATTTTGTATAAATTGAGAGAAGCTAATAAGATAAACTATATATGGATTGAAAGATATGGATGTCTAGTTTTAGGAACAAAAATTAGATTGAGCATTGGATATTGAAAAATGAAGATATGAATTTTTGAAAAAATTATACTCAAACTGATAGACTATGATAGAATTGATAGGGCAACTTGTAAATCTTACTGGGAATTATAAAAGAAGAATTTGGGTATGCCATTACACATAATTGAAGCTCTGGAATGTATTTTAAAATGGAAAAAGAATCAAGTAATTTCGAGCTCTATAGAAGGAGAAATTGAAGAATTAGTGAAGTATACTCAAACTGTTTTATAGATTGGAGTAATAAAATATTATGATTTTTTAAGATATTAATATAGAGATTTAGGAGTTGTGATAAGCCATAAAATTATAGTAGACATCTCAAAGTTTATAACAAAAAAAAAAAAAAAAATAGTGCATGATTAAAAGTTGTATAACTTGGTATATGAAGAAAATAAGATATAGGTGCGACACCAGGAGTCGCGGGCGCGATGTTTCTTCAAAAAAGTCTAGTAGCAAAAATCAACTAAGTTGCGGGCGCGACTGCTGCGATTCTGACACAAAAAATAGCCGTTGAAAATGGTTCTAACAATTATATTTTGGATCCTAATGGTCATATTTAATGTTGGGCTATAAATACAAGTTGTTTTGAAGTTTAAAAATGTTAGAAATCAAGAAAACAACATTTGAAATCATTAAATTAAGATTTTACATTAAAACCATTCTTGTATATGGCTTAGAAAGCTTATATTTATAAAACATCAATTTGTGAGCTTCAAATTGTAAAATCCTTGAGTTCATTAAGACTCATTGATTATTTGAGAGTTGGGTAAACTCTAGGGAAATTATTTCTCTTCTTATTTTGTATTTTTTCAAGGTTTTGAGTGTGAGCTAAATAAGAAAATACTTTAAAGTTTGTGTGTAAGCTTTTGAGAAAATACTTGTATAAGGTTTGAGTGTGATCCCGTGAAAACACTTGTAAAGGTTTGAGTGTGAGTCTAAATACTTGGGTTTGATCTTGCATCCATAAAAGGATCAGAGTAAAATACTCAAGTGTGATCTTGAGGAGTGGACGTAGATAAAGATTGGCCGAATCACTATAAATATTGTGTTTGATTCTCTCTTCTCTATACTCTTTATATTTTACTCATTTATATATGCATATACATTCATTGTTGCTTTCGTTATTTTAATTTGTGATTAATTTCTTATTTTGTCAAACAATCAATTCACTCCCTCTTAATTGCGAAATGGATTTACAAATTTATTTTTCTTTTGTAATTATTCTTCATGAGAGAATTGAGTTTTGTTAACATTACTAGTTTTCATGCTGGTGTAATTAATAATTATTTATTTATTTTATTATATATATAGAGAGAGATTTTAAAAAATATAAATATAAATTTGAGAATCCACTACATATATATGAATTAAATATCAATAATTTTTATAAAAAAACACATTTATATTAAAAATTAGTTTTTAAATTAATCACAATTCTAAAAAAAATATTTGAAAGTATGTTTTTCACCATTTCTTGTTATATTTCTAAACTTATGAAAATTTATAGAAACATAAAAATTATGCTCAATGGAAAGATTATTAATCTTTAAAATAATTAATGTATATTATGTGAATTACAATTATAAATAGCACTAATTCAGACATGACAAATGAAATAAGACCATAGGTCGAATGATTTAAAAAATTTAAAATTTTGTATATTTTTTAATTTTGTACAAAATTAAAAATTTTATCAAATTTATTTTAATTTTTAAATTTAATTATAATTATGATCAATTCTCACAATTGAAAGATCGAATGACTTAAAAAATTCAAAATTTTATATATTTTTTAATTTTGTCAAAAACTTTAAATTTTATAAATTTTTAGCAACAATTTAAATTTAATATAAATTCAACTTAATTTTAATTTTTAAAATTAAAAATAATATAATAAATTTAATGTATATTTAACTTTCAAGCCAATTTTTATTTCTATAAAATACATGAGAAATTTATTTTCAATTTTAAAAGATATTTGAGTTTAAATCATTTTAAAATTTATTAGCATCACATAGACTCTCAAATAATTTTATTCTAAGTCAAGTTAAAATTTAAATTTGCCACTTTTAATTATTGAAAAAAAATATAACATAATCAATGAATTTTTTCTTTTAAATTTAACTTTAATATAATATTTTCAATAAAATAGATAAACCACTCTTTAAAATTAAAATTGATATAATAAACTATCAATAAAATAGATTTAAAATAATCATATAAATCATGTGTAATAAAATAATCGAATATAAATGCATATAATTTTTTATTAAATAAAACAGTAAATTGATTTGTTATAAAGTCTAATTTACAATTGATTTGTATAAATATTTAAATAAGAAGGACAATTTATATAAGTGAATGTAATTAATCTATCATACTTTATAAAAAATTAAAAAATATAATTTATCTTATTTATGAGACTATAAATTAAGCTGAACTTGTATTAAATTCAAATTATTAAAAAAAAGATAAAATTAAAAGTTTTGTATAAAATTAAAAAATATACAAAGTTTTAAATTTTTTAAGTCATTAGGCCTTTTAATATTGAGAGTTGGCTATAATTATAACTAATTTAAAAAAGTTGAGATAAAATTAATAAAATTTAAAATTTTGGATAAAATTAAAAAATAACATTAAATTTTAAATTTTTTAAGTGATTAGATTTATATCAATATTCTTTAATGAATGCCATATGGCATTCTCTTGTATATATATATAAACTTTTAATATGAAATAAGTTATTCATAATGCATACTTTTGCATATTAATTTTTTACAAAAATTATTGACTCAATCTACTTACAGATTAAATTTTTTTTATGATTACTCTTTAATAAAACTTGACTGTACCCATTATATTTGGGTAACGTATACGGTGGCTAAAGAAGTTTTAGTAGTTAATGGCTTTATAATAATTTTGAGATATAAATAAGTTAGCTTAGTATGATCTCCATTAAAATAACTTATTTATTATTATAATGGAAAGTTTTTATTTTTTGAGAAAAAAAAAATGAATGATGTGGATGCAAATTTGTTTAAATAAGCAGCTTTTAAAATATATATATAAAAAATTATAACGTTATTAATAAACTTTAATAGAATATATCATCAAATAATAGAAATATTTAAATATTCTTGAAAAAAATGATTCAATTTATAGTAAAACAAATTATCCATTTAAAAATTAAAATAATCAAATTAAATAAAATAAATACATAAAGTTTTAACAGTTAATTTTTTAATAAGTTTAACGTCGAATGAGTTATTTATTATGAAAAAAAAAATACTAAATTGGAAATATCAAAAATCTAAAAATTTATTATTATTATTATTATTTGATTTAAAATGAGCTAATTTTAGGGATTAATTAAATTTTATTAATTATTTAATCAGATAATATTTCATAATTAAAATAATTTAATATTTTCCTTTTTTTTTTCCCTAATTTTTATGAACCTTTCATCTCTCTAAACTTTATTTGTTCATAAAGTTACGGAACATAGTTTTTATTTAAAACATAATTTATTATTTTCTATTTCGAGATAGAAGTTATGATATAAAGAAAAAGAAATAAATTTTTAAATTAAAAAAGAGAGAAATGAAAAGAAAAAATAGAAAAAATGATTCTTTTAAAGTGAAAATTATGGTATAAAAGAGAAAATAATTAATATAATTATTTTATTTTAGTTATAAATAAAAAATTATTTTGAATTTTAATTTTAATTAATTTTTTATTTAGATATAATTGTAATTAAAATTATAAATTAAAACGAAATTAGCAAATTAAAAGTTTTAGACAATTAAAGAATAAAATTTTTAAATTACAATAATATTAACAAAATTAAAAGATTTAAAATTTTTTTGAGTTATTAATTTGTATATTAGAAACTAGTTTTCTAAGGATTGTCTTAATAATACTCATTAAAAATAATTATTTTAAATAAAATATAATTATAAAATAATTATATTATAAAAATATAAATAATAAATTAATATAAAAATGAGGTGGATGAGAAAAAAAGAAATTTTGATAAAATTATATTTCGTAACATTTACTATCATAATAAGTAATATATCAAAATTAGGGCTGAGCATGAGACTCGGAGATTCTAAATTGATATAAATCTCAGAATAAAAAAATAACTGAAAAATAAAATCTCTTAAACCTAAAAAATAATCGAATCGAATTGAAATCGAATTAATATAACGGAACGGTACTGAAAATGGTTTGATATCCGTACAGAAAATTAAATTGAACTAAATTATATCCAAATTGAACCGAATTTTTGAATACCCATACCTATTAACTAATTTATATATATTTATATAATTATAAATTTATAATATATATATTTTTATATTTATACAATTATAAATTTATAATATATGGCCTATATACTACTACTTATACATATATTTTTATTTATATAATTATAAATTTATAATTTTTTTTATATTTATTATAAAATTATATTCAAATGCTGTCGAACCAAATTCCTGAATCTCTTCCAAAATCTCTTAATAGAATTAAACTGAAATATCTGAACCAAATTAAAAATTTCTGAATTGTAATTGAATCTTTAAATCATACTGTACCGAATTTTTAGGATAATTTGATATAAATATTTTCTTTATTCGATTCGAGACCGTGAATTTTATTTTTGAATCCCTGAAAATTTTTAATTTGATTTAAAAATTTGAAAATCTCTGAACCGAACCGAATCATTAACAACTTTAATAAGAATATTCATTTTTCACTCATTTATTTTATTTAAAAATTTTTTAATTAATATTATCTGAATTTTTTAATAGAAATAAATGTTATTAAAAATTAATATCAATATCTGCTAAAAAAATTAATATCTAAAATATTGGATTAAGATTAAGAATATTTAAAAATTAAAATTAAAATATTTTACTATAATTCTTAAAAGAGAGATTTATATGTATATATATATAACCGGCCGCGACTCGACCATGAGCTTGGTTGTTAAACCGTGTTTACTTGATAAAAGTATTAGGGGGCTGTAGAGATGAGGAATGAGTACGAGTTCAACAATTTTCAGGAACCATCCTCTCCTTTCTCCTCTCCCAAACGGTTTATTTGGTTAGGAAATTGCGTGCGCGGCAATTCAATTTTACCCACTCGAAATCTCCCTGCAAATACTCGAAAAATGTTTATCTTCGTACCCATTATATTTAAATTACTGATTCAAAGTCCCAACACCAAAACCCACGATTTAAAAAACATATACACACTAGTTTCTCTGATATTTCTCCAATTTTACCTTATAAATATGACTAGATTCATGTCTAATCATGAATCAGATATTCTTTCTTGAGTTGCAAATATAACCCATTCTATTAGTTTTCCTCTCGCGGTCCAAGAACAATTCCTCCCACTTTCTACTGGTATAAATCTTTTTAATGCTCTTTTTAATCATTGCTTTGCTTTTCCAAGTTTTAATGCACTCTGGTATTATGAATGTTTCAATTCTTGAATGATACAAATAATTCTCTTGCAAATTTTAGTTACCCATATTACTTTTCTGCATGTTATGCTTTGTTTTCTCCTGTCTTAATTACTTGAGTGAAGAGAAAATTAGTATTTGTTTGTGGAAGTATGAATTACCCTTTTGCAAAGGTTGTGGTTTAAGGTTAGTAAAGGATTGCAACTTGGTTGTTTTATGTTACTGGATTATCATGACTCTTGGAATCATGGTTTTGTAGCTATGTTTAGTCAAAATTTAGTTCTTTTGTAAGTCAAATATAATATTTAATTTTGGGGACTCTTGGTGGTATTCTTGCCTACAATTCACGTCCAATCATTAATATGGCTAGATTCATGTCCAATCATGAATCAGATTTTCTTTCTTGAGTTGCAATTATAACCATTCTCTTAGTTTTATTGTCGCCGGTCCAAGATCAACCCCTCCCACTTTCTACTAGTACAAATCTTTTTAATGCTCTTTTTTATTCATTTCTTTGCTTTTCCAAGTTTTAATGGACTCTAGTATTATGAATGTTTCAATTCTTGAATGATACAAATAATTTTCTTGCAAATTTTAGTTACCCATATTACTATTCTGCATGTTATGCTTTATTTTCTCTTGTCTTAATTACTTGAGTGAAGAGAAAATTAGTATTTGTTTGTGCAAGTATGAATTACCCTTTTGCAAAGGTTGTGGTTTAAGGTTAGTAAAGGATTGCAACTTGGTTGTTTTATGTTACTGGATTATCATGACTCTTGGAATCATGGTTTAGTAGCTGTGTTTAGTCAAAATTTAGTTATTTTGTAAATCAAAAATATTATCTAATTTTGGGGATTCTTGGTGGTGTTCTTGCCTACCACATATACTGGAAATGGCAGTTATAGGAACATGTAATATGTATTGCTTTTCTGAAGTAGCAGATAATTAATTCCACCTGTGGTTGGTGTGGATATGGATGTATGGTTGAATTTTTTTTTGTCAATTTTCAATGATTTTATGGAATTATACATTAAAACGAGATGTTTTCTTCTCTTTTTTCCTATTTGCAATTGGATTTAATTTATGTATATAGGTTCTCTCACTTTTATATCATTGTCAGCTTCAGTCAGTTCATCGCCTTCCATGGAGAAAGTCCTAGCTGAAAATGGAGTGCAACAGATTAAGCTACTTGCTGCAATCAATGATGAACACGAAGGTGTTATTGTGGAATTGAGTGAGCCTATGCAGACAGAAGTCTTTGCTTCGATGCTTAAAGCTTCAGTTGCTCAATGGAGAAAGCAGGTAACACTCTAGTATATAGTTATTGATTACGGTTTTTTCTCACCATTTTCATATGTCACAAATTGCATAGGACGGGCACATATATTGGGTTGGCACTGGCCAACATTTGCTCCATCGTTTTCCAGGTTTCAGTTTGCTTTTGTTAACCATCAAATTGTTGTTTCCACAAATATTTTGAATTATCAAGTCTTAAATTAACTTCATGTAGAATTTTAGAAAATAAGGACCTAAAAGAAAGTTACATAACAATGGTTAGATCTTTGATATGTGCCACTCTCAGCTCAAACACTTTGTTTAAATTGACTCCAAATATAGGTGACATGATAAATGTTTTTTGAATCCTTTAGGATCACATCAGCACACATATAAACATAAGATTCAATTCAGAGTCTACCCAAATTGGTTGGAATTGGCTATATGAATCCTTTTCTTTCATTCTGCATGTTTTAGACTTTAGACTTGCACAATCCAACTGTTACCATACTCTGTCCATATTAGATGCACTTGTATCTGCTGTTTTCTATCCGTAATATTAATATTTAGTTTGAAACATACATGTAGGGTAAGAGGGGTGTTTGGATCAAAGTGCCTATTCAAATGGCCAATCTCGTTGAAGCTGCTGTTAAGGTGACTTAATTTTTTTTGAATGTTCCAATGCCTCATGTTGGATAAACCATTGCATTTTGCAGGATGTTCAAGTTATCACATTTTGTATGTTAACTTTTAATTGTGTTATTTTCTTCACAGCAAGGGTTCTGGTACCATCATGCAGAACCAGAATACTTGATGCTTGTATACTGGATCCCAGAGGGCATTCATACTATTCCTGCAAATGCCAGTCACCGAGTTGGTGTTGGTGCATTTGTCATGAATGAACAGAGAGAGGTATTTCCTATGGTTTGTTATAAATCATTCTAACCAACTTTCTATCCTGAAGTTGAGAGGAGTTTTGAGGGAAGCATTCTCTGCATGGTAGTTATCAGAATAGCATGTGTCCCTGTTAAAACCTAAAGGTCTCCCACAGTGGAGGACTCTTCTGCTAATACTGATGATTTATGGAAAACAGAAAGAAATCTACTCGTAAATATGTTATTGGTAGTCATTCTTTGCATGATACCTGGTTTGGGATTGGGAAGCACTACAGTTCAGAATTTTGATAGTTTGTCATTACTGAATTCAATGGGTTTTCAACTCTCGATTTTTCACTGTGTCTACTCATTATGATTGTAGTTATTCATCCTAAAGTGGTCATATGTTGATGGTTGACATGGTCATCTATGAAGTTTTTATTTTTATTGTTCATAGTCCTTGAGTTCTCTTGTTTTGTTGTTATCCTTAGTAGTTTAGTTCTTTCTCATAATTAGGCATTTGTAATTTTCATTTTAAGGTGCTTGTAGTCCAAGAAAAGAACGGAATACTTCGAGGGACCGGTATTTGGAAGTTCCCTACTGGAGCTGTCGATGAGGTATGTTCATCAAAAATATTATTTTCAATGCGTATGTTCACTAAGCAGCACAGAATATAACCGTTGATAGAATGTCATCTCAGGGAGAAGACATCTTTGCAGCTGCAGTAAGGGAAGTTAAGGAAGAGACAGATGTAAGTTTCTGTAACATAATTTGCAACACAACTAACAATTGAAATTGTTAATATAATTTATTATCATTATTATCATTATTATTATTTTTTTTTTTTGCAACAGATTGACACCAAATTTATAGAAGTATTAGCATTCAGGTATGCAGTTTACTAGAATATTTAATTGTCATCTGCATTCAGACTAAACAATGCCATTATCCTGATTTATCATGTTTGTACCTTAACCAGTACATATCCATGCTAGAATCTAGGAACTTTGCTTACTTAACCCCAGGTCAATGGGGGTGATAATGTGGCCTTTATGTTATATATTATAATGTTTAACCTTGTTCCTACATGACCCGATCAATTCGATTAGGTACTCGCCATCTATTTTTATTGTTCAGCTCTTTGACGACATGAAAAAACCAAAAGTTCTGCCCTCCCTCTCTATCGATCCAAGGGATGGAAGGGCAGAGGCCTTTGGTGCCCCCTCCAGTCAAGAATTGGGGCCCCACAATCACTAGCCAATATGCTTTTCTCTCATGCCTTTCTTCTTTCATGGTTCGATATTCTAGTGTCCTAGGTATTTGATCAAATAGGATCGTCCAGTTCTTATAGAATATATTGTCCAGTTCTTATAGAATATGTTATATTTATATATATAAAATATATTCTATAAGTTCTATAAGAACTGGACGATATATATATTTCTTATATATTTCTATACATCCAAGACATCCAAAGGATTTTCTTCCTATAGCTTATATTTTAGTAACAATTTTTCAGTAAATAGCAGTATCCTGGATAGGGAACTATATTATTGTTAAATGTTTTAAGGACAAAAAAGAGATAGTGTTAATATTATGCAGCATAACGTGTTCCCTAAAAGTGTGATTTGTTGGTAGTAGAGACCCGAAGCACATAAGATCAAAGAATAAGAGAAAAAGAATAAGAGAAAAAACTCGTCTGTGCATCTCAAGTTCCTTGTTTATATATATCTTTTTGGAAATTACATTTACCTCACCCTTCATATAATTTACAGGCAAAGCCACAAAGCATTCTTCGAGAAGTCAGATTTATTCTTTTTATGCCTGCTGCAACCCCTCTCCTTCGACATCCAGCAGCAGGAATCGGAGATAGATGCAGCCCAGGTGAGCTTGTTCAAAGCAGATTTTCCAAAACAAATGTGTTTGGCTCACCAATTAACTACATAATTTGATTCCACTTAATGCATATTTGTCATTATAACAATTAGATTTTCAATAGCTGATATAATCTAGATCGACATGATGAATACCATGAACTTTTTTAAAATCTTGTATTAATACCCTAATAGCAGCTAAAGTTGTAGTCCTGACGTTATTATTGCAATTTTCTACAGTGGATGCCACTGGATGAATATCTAGCACAGCCATATGTCCAAAACAATGAACTTCTGAAGTGCATGTTTGATATATGCATGACAAAGGTAGATAAGAGCTATTCTGGGTTTTCTCCAGTATCTATTGCATCTACTTCTCCAGATGAAATGGGTTACTTGTACTTCAACAGGCAAAACCTGATAGAGCAGTAAGATCTGGTTTTCACTTATCAGCCCATGGAATCATACTCTAAAAAAGGATTTTAGTTCTACAATTTATTTCAGAAACGATAAATGCTATTATTCAGATTCATTCTTTAGAAAGTAAAATTAATTGTATTAGTGCATTTTTTTATTCATTATTAGAACAATCACTGTACCACCTGTTATTGTAATAATGCATTTTTTTTTTATTCATTGTTTGAATAATCACTGTAAAGTAAGCTCAGTTGATTAATATATATATATATATATCTTTTTTTTACTTTAGTGGTCGTAGGCTTCTTTTCTTTTTGGTCTTTATCATCAATACTTGTGTTTGAACCATTAAGACATGATATTACAATGGTCCATTGATCCTAAAACTGAAAGGTTACTGGAAATATAAGTCTTTATTTCAATAATACTAGAATCATTTATTCTGCAGAGCTATGAAATCTTAAATTTGAACCTTTGAAATTTAAATGGTTTCAAATTCAATCAATCTGTAGTTGATAGTTAAAGTCGTGTAACTAAATCCGGATTTGAATTGATATCCTTTCATTGATTCTAAATTGCATTGATTTATCCTAAAGATTTCATTTCAATTGAAATTTGGTTGCAATGATTAGAAGCATTTCTTTTCACACTATTATTTACACTGGAAAAAAAATTAACTAATAATTTAAATATGCAATTTAATAATTTAAATTTGATAGTAATTCGACAATAATTATGTATAACATTTATATTAAAAATATGTTCAATTAAATTTCATTTTCTTGAAAAATAAAATTATAATTTTTAGAATTCTCTCATTATAATTTGGTCAGAAAATCATTCCGGTTGGCTTGATTACCTGTGCGGTGGTTTAATTTCATATGACTATTCCAAGTTGCCTTTTTGATTTAAACGTTAACAAATCCTGCGTTTTAGTAACTGCTTTCATTACCAAGAAAAAACCTAATTTTATTCTGAAATGACCAAATCACCATTTCAAAATCACTAAAACGATGTCGTTTGAGTAAGGAATGGAACGCCGTATTTATTTTCGCTTCAAACCTCCATTTGCTGCTTCTTCGTTGGCTGCTACTCTTCTCTGCTTCGAGGAGGTAAGAAACAATTCTAAACCATCAAATCTTCTCTGTCACTTTGTTTGAATCTGCATTTCTCTTTAATGGTTTTTTCATATAATCCTCCTTTTTTTAACTTTTGTTTTCGTCCATAATATTGTGAAATTCTGGTTCTTGATTTGTTTGCTATTTATTTAATTTAAGCACAGATTATTTTCTTTTTCTCTTACAGATTTTTTTTCTTGGCCTTTTTGTTGATTTTCAGACGCACTGCGTCTGTTTGTTTTGATATATATATTGGATCTTGCTTGTAAGGTGTAGGTTGTGACTTGTTTGATGTGTCTCTTATTGATCTTGTTTTTAGTTGAAAATCATAGTTTCAATTAGTTGTTTATGATTAATTTAGCAAATAGGGGAGAGGATTTTTTGTAATACCACTGTATATTTTGGTGGACTTGCTTTTTTCTTTTTCCTTTTTTTTTTCCTTTTTTTTTTAGTTTATGAGACCAAAATATTTGAAGATTTAATAAATGAATGGTATATAAATGGGATTCTTTAACAAGTGTTATGATCTTGGTTCCTTTTTTGTGTTTCCTTCAAAACCATTAAATTTTAATCTGTCTTTGAAGTGTTGAGTTAAAGATTCTGGTTTTCTGGGGTTTAAACTTTGCTACTTGTGGGTTGTTGTGATAGTTTGTTATCAGAAATGGCTGAACAAACTAAGGCAGGAGCTATTGTCCCTGAATCTGTGTTAAAGAAAAGGAAGAGGACCGAGGAGTGGGCTTTGTTGAAGGGCCAAGAATTAAAAGCAAAGAAGGAAAAAAATGCTGAAAATCGAAAGATAATCTACAAGAGGGCTGAGAAATATGTTAAAGAATACAGAGACCAGGTAAGCAGCAAAATTATATACATTACTAAAGTTGATACCTTCTATTTATGATGTAGTTGCACTGTTATATTTTGCAGGATAGAGAGTTGATAACATTGAAAAGAGAGGCTAAGCTGAAAGGAGGTTTTTATGTTGAACCAGAGGCCAAACTGCTATTCATCATCCGTATCCGTGGGTAAGTTTAGTAAGAAGTGTTTGCATTTGCAACAAAAAGGATATAGAACTATCTCCCTCTTTTGCCATTTCATTCCTTACATATTTGTTGTTGTGTTAAATGATGGCATTCCTTTTTTTTTTTTTTTTTTTTTTTTTTTTTTTTTTTATATTGTGGTTGTTACTGGGTAGTAAAAATGCAATTGAAAAAAAAACGAAATCCAAAAATTAAAAAAAAAAAAAAAAATTAAAGAAATAAAATGCAAAAAAAGGAAAAAATTCAAAAAACATTTTTGTTCAAAATCAAAAAAATAATAAAAAAAATAAACCACGAAAACTAATAATTAAAACAAGTA